>JAJIYU010006107.1:0-21194 GCA_030144865.1 Tinospora cordifolia | reverse complement strand
TAAAGAGTTTTCAATAATTTACTTTTCAATTTTATATTTGACTGTTTTCATGAGTTTAATTCTAATTCTTAATCAATCGAATTTGTAGCTTTAATAAAGTTTAAATTGATAATAAATTGGGCTTTTAGATAGTTGATTTTTGTACATTCCCTAAGGACGATATCTGGTCTTATCGGTTATTACTACTGCGATCCCGTACACTTGCGGGTGAGCTAACAGCAAGTCAGTAAAATAGAAGGACATGTGTAATAAACCATGTTTACATCAATTAGAAAGTGTATAATTAGCAAATTTCACATAACAGCAACCTTAGAAAGTAATTTTGGTAATAGAAACTGCATCCAACAGCTAGGAACGCACGATTCAAGATCCCACGACCACGATCAAGTCCGCACCAAACGCTTAGATGCACTGAATCACCGAGATCTAACAATCCACAATCAATCTACCCGATCCAACGAACGAGATCAAAACCAAACCAGGGCCAAGATGTACCAAATCATCAAGATCCAATGGCCCACGATCGATCCATCAAATCCAATAGCTCACGACACAGGTGCATTTGTTGATCGTGAACGTGCTGCGCTCGAGGTTGATCCGACAGTCCAAGAGAGTTTCGTTGATCGCGAACGAGATCTGTGTGCTAGCTTGAGGATGATCCAAGCGTCCAGATCAAAGTCGTGTTCGGTGATCGCGAACGAGATCTGCACACTGCAATCGAGGTTTATCCAACGGTCCAAATTAATGGTTCGAAAATAAACCGAGAAATTAACAAAAAAATTTGAATAAATATGTGAAAATACTTCCAAAATTTTGAAAATTTGTTTCTAAATTCCAAAAAAAATATTCAAATACACTTGCTATTCTCCTATGCTTGGGAGGCATGAAATTTGGAAGAATTGACAAGTTTCCTACAAGGAGAACATTACAAACTTGTCATTCTACACTATTTTGAACTCTATATAAACCCTCCATGCTCACCATTCCTCTCATCCCAAGAACCAAGAGTTGAGATTTCTTCTTGTTCTTTAAGCCCATCCCTTCTCACCATTTTTTCTCTGTTGAGTGTGAGAAGTTCTTGGTTTGGGAATTCATCTTGGATGATTTTCTTGGTGCTTGAACATTGGGAACTCTTGTCTTAACTTTGGGGAGAAAGCATCATAAGGTAGAAGTGATTTTTCTAACACCCCTTTTTTTTATTCAAATTGTTAACATGTTCATTGTTTGTTTGGCTTTTGAAATCAAAATAATTTTAGTTCTAGTATTCTAAAACATATTTCAGTTTCAGATTTGATTCTTGTTCAAATTTATGCATTCATAGAGATCATGCCAATGTTTAGTATCATGCTTAGGCCTCATTTCAAAGAATGATGCATGAGTATGATTGTTTCATGATTTGATTTTTAGATTGTTAATATTCTGAATTTTTTTTAATCTTAGTTTCATATTCTGAAATTTATTTGATTATTCAAGATTTAATAAAAGAAGATGGTAAAAATAACCACATACCATCATAACAAACATGTGGGTTGCTATGGATGTTCTTTTCTCATCGATAGCCATGAGGTTTTAAGACCTAAGTGCTTGGTTGGTGGGTAAGCTCCCTAAAGTCCAGAAGTCCAATGAAATTGGCTATGTAATGCCATATTTCACTCTAAGGAAGCATTTAGTTAAGAACATCAAGGGTTTAGAAACGCTTTTGGTCTAAATTATAATTTGAAACAATATGATGCTTGAAACGCCTAATGCATGCAAGTAATTGAATTATGAATGTGTTATTGGTTTGAATTTGAAAAATGGTTGTTTGAAAAAGATCCACTGAGCTTTATTCTTATCCCTTCCTCTTCTTTTTTTTTCCAAGAAATTAAATTAAGAAGACCATGGAATTTGGATGGTTTCTATTTTAGCAAGTTTCTATCTTTTTAAAGTTTCTTTTTAATGTAAGGGCATGTTACCCAATTTTGAATAAGTCTTCCGCCGAAATTTTATTTTATTTTAGAGGTTATGAATTTCTTTTGATCAACAATGTAATGGTTTACATTAGAAAGTTATGTACTTTTTTTAATGAATAAAGAAGTTGAATTTTTCTTTATCTTTAATTGCTTTGATTTTATTAAGTGAAAATTTGCATTCTTGAATTTACTCTAAGGCATGAGGTATTGAAAAAGAGAAAGTCAAGTGTGTGTCACTTGTAAAGTAACACTGACCCAACCCGCCAGTTGGTTAAATCCACTATCAAAGAAGGTGGTTATGTCCAATGCTCAATGAATGTGGAGGTTGGGGTGTTTAATCTAGGCATGAGAGACTTTCTATGTGTGGTTTATTCTCTTTTGTGCTCAAGAATCATCTTGGTAACTTTCTAATTTGTCATCAAGGGAAACTTTCCAATTTATTTTAGTAATTGATTCCTTTTCTTGTATACACTAAATCAACAAGATTTGGAAACCTTCTATTTTGAATTAAAACCTTCTAATCGTATTCCTTGGGTGTTTAGAAACATTTTTCTGCAACTTCTATTCTTGAATTAGAAACTTCTAATCTTGTTCATTGTGTGTTTAGAAACATGTTTGAGCAACTTCTACTCTTGAATTAGAAACATCTAATCTTGTTCCTTGGGTGTTTAGAAACATTTTTCAGCAACTTCTATCCTTGGAAGTCATGTGAGTAAGAGAATATTTCCTTCTCTTTGTGAGTGCTCACCAAGCAAGGACAAACTTGACACTTTGCATGGTTTATTTTTGGCACCATAGTGTGAGCATGGAAAGTTTCTAATTTGGATCATGCCTTCTTATTTTGACTTCTTGGATGACTTTGTGTGCATGGGCTTAGGGTGCACATGATCATGGCACATTGGAACTTCTATTTTCTCTATTGAGCAAACATGAGCAACTTCCCAAATCAATTTTAGAAACTTTTCTCTTTTCCTTCTTGCTTTCTTGGATGTCAAGGTGAGGCGCACATGATCATTGTAGCTTGTGCACATGAGATCATCCTTTATGGTTTCTAATCTCATGTACAAGGACGTCTAATGCAAGGTGCACATGCCTATGCCCACATTTCGCACTTTTGGGTCCACATGAATTTAATAAAAATTCATATCTCATGTTTGGCTAGGATTTTCTTCATTTTCTTTCCCAATTCCCATTCCATTGAACCCTGTTAAGCAAATGAACTCTTAATTGGACAAATGAAATAAATTTCGGATGTCTGAATCATGTGAGGTGTTCATTTCCTTTTGTTTCATTTTTCTTAATTTTCACTCCACTGAGAGGTTTTTTGAGCAATTAAACTTGCTAATTGATCCTTGAAATGAATTTGGCCTCTTTTATCATTTCATTTCTTTTTGTGCAAAATTTTCAAAGTATTATAACCTAACCTGCTTAGAAAAATTTTGTCCTTGAAATTTGAACACATTCAAGGATTCCGAGTGAATAGATGTGGGTATTTAGTCTTCTTTTCGCTTTTCATCTACCAAGTAGCTTCTTCCACTCCATAATGTTTCCACAATACTTTAACTACTGGGATATCCTTCATTCTTAGGTTTTTTACCTTGCGATCAAGGATTCTAACTATCGCTTCCTCGTACATAGCATCATCCTAGATTTTTACTTCTTCCCAATGGATAATGTGAAAGGAATCTGCTTCATATTTTCTCAACATCAATATGTGGAACACATTGTGAGTTGAGGTCATCCAGCTTGGTCGATCCAATGCGTAGGCACATTCCTTGATTCTTTTAAGTATTTTGAAGGGTTCAACGAATCTCAGTGACAACTTTCCTTTAAATTCGAATCTCTTGATGCCCTTCTAAGGACTAATCCTCATAAATACCTTGTCACCTACTTGGAACTCTAGGGGTCTCCTTCTCTTGTCAACATAGCTCTTTTGACAACTCTGAGCTATAGCTAGTTTTCTCTGTATCAGTTTGACTTTGTATTTCATTTCTTTTGCCAAATCTAGCCCAATTAGTACATGATCTTCAAGTTCTGCCCAACAGGTTGTGATCTACAAGGTTTTCCATAAAGAGTTTCAAATGGAGTCATCTTAATACTTGTCTGATAACTGTTGTTATAGGCAAACTCTGTTCAGTGTAAGTACTTGCTCCAATTCCATTTAAAGTTAAGGACATCATCATGTCCTCTAAGGTTTGGATGAATCTTTTAGATTGCCCATCTACTGGAGAGTGAAAAGCAGTACTCATGGTGCATTTAGTGCCCAACTCTTTTTGTATACTCTGCCAAACTTTTAAAGTAAATCGAGAGTCTCAATCAGATACTATTATTGAGTACACATGAAGTCTAACTATTTCCTTCACTTAGAGTTCTCCTAGCTTACTGACTTGGTCTATGAATTTGATTGGCAGGAAGTGAGCCATTTTAGTGAGATAATCCACAATCACCCAAACAGTGTCTTCTCCTTCCTTGGTCCTAGGCAACCCACTGACAAAGTTTATGGCAATGTTATCTCACTTTCATTCATGGATAGGGAGTGGTTGTAATATTCTAGAGGGTTTTTAGTGTTCTACTTTTACTTGTTGACAAGTTAAGCACTTGGCAACATGTTTAGCCACATCTCTCTTTATTCCTCTCCACCAGTAAGTCTTTATAAAGTTTTGGTACATATTATCTCCACCTGGATGCATCGTATACTTGGTATCATGAGCCTCATCTAGTATGGTTTGTTTATTCTGTCTGTTTTGGGGCACATAGATCATCTGGCTAAGTGTTAGGGTATTCTCAGCATCTAACCTGAAATCAGTATGCTTACCTTGTGTAACTCTAAATCTTCAAGGCAAATATAGTGGCTACTAACTCTAGGTCATGAGTAGGGTAATTCTTTTCATGGACCTTTAGCTATCATGAAGCATAAGAGATAACTTGCTTCTCTTGCAACAAGACTGATCCCAGTCCACTCAGTGAAACATCCATATACAGGACGTAAGTGACATCATGGGTTGGAGTGACTAAGATAGGGGCCAAAGTCAATCTTTTTTTTAGTTCTTGGAATGATTGTTTGCACTTCTAATCCCAAGTAAATTTAACACCTTTCCTTGTTAACTTGGTCATAGGCTCGACTAGTTTGCAGAAGTCTTGGATTAATCTTCTGTAATATTCAACAAGGCCTAAGAAACTCTTTATCTCTGTAACTGTGTTTGGTTGTTTCCAGTACATTACAATTTCCACCTTCTTTGGGTCTACATAGATGCCTTATGTTGCTACTATGTGGCCAAGGAACTTGATTGTGTTCATCCAGAATTTACATTTGCTAAACTTGGCATATAATTAGTGCCTTCTGAGGGTTTCCAACGCTATCTACAAGTGTTCTAAGTGTTAAGCTTCTGACTTAGAGTAAATCAGGATGTCATCCATGAATACCACCACAAGCTGGTCAAGTATTATCTAAACACTCGATTCATTAAATCCACGAATGTTGTTAGGGCATTGGTCAAACCAAAGGGCATCACAGTGAACCCGAAGTGTCAATATCGTGTCTAAAAGACTGTCTTGTGTATATCAGACTCCCTAATTCTTAGTTGGTGATATCCTGACCTAAGATCAATCTTTGAGAAATGAATGGTTCTTCTTAATTGATCTAATAGGTTATCAATCCTCGGTAGAAGGTACTTGTTCTTTATGGTTGCCCAGTTTAACTTTCGGTAATCGACACATAGTCTTATGGAATCATCTTTCTTCTTCACAAACAGTACGGGAACTCCCCAAGGTAACTCACTCAATCTAATAAAGTTTTTCTCCTGGAGTTCATCAAGTTGAAACTTCAACTCGATTAGTTCCACTGATTCTATATAGAGGTATGGCTATTGGGTTGGTTCCAAGGTGAAATTCAATCTTGAACTCTAATGTTCTAGCAGGTGGTAGTCCAAGTAAGTCATCTAGGAATATGACTTCATACTCACTAACAACTGTTAGATCTTGGATTCTCTTTTGTTCAACAGAGTCCTCCTCTAAGAGTTTCTCGAACTCATCCTTGTGCTTCAAAGAATTTAACATGGCCATGGTTGTACTACTCGATAGTTTCCATATATCTCTATTAATTTTATAGGTTTCCCTCAAGGGTAGGGTTATGGTTACTCACCTCTTAGGACAATCAATCTAAGTTTGGTATTGGTCTAACCAATCCATCCCAAAGATCACATCATAGCCATAAAATGGTAAGTTCATAGGTCAACTGATATGAGTTTATCCCCAAACCTTAGGTCATAACTACACGTTCTTTTTGAGGTAACAGTGGTTCCTATTAGTGTGGACACATTCAAAGTTATGGGTAGTGTTTTTGTCACAAGTTGTAACTTATCAGCTAGTTCTTCAGAGATAAATGATTTCGAAGAACCTGAGTTAAATAACAGTTTCACAGCAACATTGAATAGTAGGAACGCACCTTCCACAACAAGGACTTGAGTTCCTGGGCCTCAATAGCAAACATTCTGGCCTGGTTCTAGCCACGACCTTGATTATGCCCCTGATTGGTGTTCTGTTGTTGTTGTGTAGCTTGAGGATGACCGTTCTGACTCCTCCATGTAGTAGTTTTTGCCGATGAGTCTAAGCAGGTGCAGTTGGGCAATTTTTGGCAATATAACCCTTCCGCCTGTTTAGAAGGTAAAACATTCTAATTTTAACTCAAAAACAAGTCAAAACTAGTTGACTTAATAATTTCTAAATCTGATACCACCATTGGTATAAGATTTAAGTTTCTAATTTTAGCCCAACAACTAATGATTAGGCTTGACTTTCTAATTCTTACCTAGCAACTAATGCCTAGGTTCTGATACCACCTTGGTATCAGAGGAATCATCTTTTTCCTAGTGAGCTACAAACTTAGCTCTGATAACACCTTTTGTAACACCCCAACTCCTGAGACTTTCAATTTGGTTTAACCACAAGGCAGGCCAAGGTTTAGTTACAATTACAAGTACACAACTTGCCTTTCTAACTCAATTATCTCATGCTGTATTTAATTAAAAACATTCACTAAGGCAATTGCACAAGAGATAAAAGAAAACTTTCTAAATCTTTATTGATTTTATAAAAGTAAGTGCATGACTTCAAATTTAAACTTCTAAAAAGAATGAGTACACAACTCAAATAGAAACTTGCAACAGAAATTCAAAACTTGGGCAACATGCCCTTATATTAAAAAATAATAAAAACTTTCTAAAAGTAAGCATTCTAAGCCTTTGTATGCTTCATTCTTTAATTCAATTCCCTAAAAAGATTAGAAAAAAAGGGTGAGCACATAGCCTAGTGGATCTTTTTTCAAATGGCCAATTCATTATCTTAGACTAATATCACATTTAATTTTAAACACTTGTAAACAATTAAGTGGTTCAAACAATTAGTTGTTGCGGTTGTAATTTAGACTGAAAGGGGCCCTAATCCCTTGATGTTCTTACCCAAAATACCTCCCTTTTAGTGGAAAGACAAATCTTTATGTCACATTCCATTGGATTTAGGGTCTCTTGCCCATAATCCAAGGATTTTGTGCTACGCCCAATACACATAGTATATGTAATGAACACTCATAGTATACTTTTGGATCACTATGACAGTATATTGTTCTTACTCTCAACTTTTTTTTTTTAGTTCTAATGATCATGAAACATAAATCAAATAAATAAATTCAGCATGTCCAACATATAAACATCAAGCATGATTATTATTCATCAAATAAGCTTAATCATGCATAATTTAAGCATGGCATGGCTTTATGATCAAGTAAACATGGCATACATGCTAAACTAAAAATTAAATCATGTTATTCAAACCTAAATATGCATACTAAACAAAATTTAATTATGCACGAGCATGGTATTAAACTAAAGCAATGGAGTGGAGGTTCTAGAAATCACTTTTACCTTATTTTGTAATTTCTTGAAAATCCAGAAGATTTCTACAGTCTAAGCACTTCAAGAACACTAAACTACTCAAGATTTTCACTTAAGAACACTCAAGAACAAAAGAAAAGTAAGAAGGGGTGTCAAGAAGAAGACTTAAGAAGAACAAGATGGTCTTGTCAACTCTTGCTCTGGGATGAAGAAAAAGTGAGCATAGGGGGTCCTTTATATAGATTTTTCTCTGCACATAGAGGGGATGGTTTGGAAATATTGCATCAGCCACTTTCTAATTCCCCTGAGCACGTTTTGGCATGTGGGACCAAAAGGGTTGCCTCTTTTTTGTGCAAACACACATGGCTTAGGCAAGTGTTCATTTAGGGTTTCCTTTCCAGGAGTGAACACAATCTTGGCTGGGACCACTTGCTAATCTTTGTTTGAACGTCAATCTAACTGTGAGAGACTTTCTTAAGTATGGGTTATTCTCTTTTGTGCCCAAGAATCATCTTAGTTACTTTCTAATTTTTCCTCAAAGGAAACTTTCCAATTTATTTTAGTAATTGATTCCTTTTCGTGTGCACACCAAATCAACAAGATTTAGTAGCCTTCAATTTGAATTAGAAACTTCTAATCTTGTTCCTTGGATGTTTAGAAAAATTTTTTAGCAACTTCTATTCTTGAATTAGAAACTTCTAATCTTGTTCATTGTGTGTTTAAAAACATGTTTGAGCAACTTCTACTCTTGAATTAGAAACATCTAATCTTGTTCCTTGGGTGTTTAGAAACATTTTTCAGCAACTTCTATCCTTGGAAGTCATGTGAGTAAGAGAATATTTCCTTCTCTTTGTGAGTGCTCACCAAGCAAGGACAAACTTGACACTTTGCATGGTTTATTTTTGGCACCATAGTGTGAGCATGGAAAGTTTCTAATTTGGATCATGCCTTCTTATTTTGACTTCTTGGATGACTTTGTGTGCATGGGCTTAGGGTGCACATGATCATGGCACATTGGAATATTTTCTCTATTGAGCACACATGAGCAACTTCCCAAATAGATTTTAGAAACTTTCTTCTTTTCTTTCTTGCTTGCTTGGACGTCAAGGTGAGAGGCACATGATCATTGTAGATTGTGCACATGGGATCATCTTTTATGGTTTCTAATATGATGTACAAGGACGTCTCATGTGAGGTGCACATGCCTATGTCCACATTTCACAGTTTTGGGTCCGCATGAATTTAATAAAAATTAATATCTCATGTTTGGCTAGGATTTTCTTCAGTTTTCTTTCTTAATTCCCATTCCACTAAACCCTATTAGGCAAATAAACCCTTAATTGGATGAATGAAATGAATTTCAAATGCTTGGATCATGTGAGATGTTCATTCCATTCCATTTCATTTTTTTTCTTTCTTAATTTTCACTCTCTTGAGAGGTTTTTTTTTAGCAATTGAACTTGTTAATTGATCCTTTAAATGAATTTGGTCTCATTTATCATTTCATTTCATTTTGTACAAATTTTTTAGTATATTACATTATTTTTGCATGCACAGTGTGTTATCGTGTTAAGCACCACTATATTCACGAGGTATTCAAACAATTGCACTTTCTTTGTGTTTTCCTTTGTTTCTCTCATGTGTGGAACTTCGATACATCAAACTTAGAATTCTAAAATATGTATTTCAACGGGTAGAAGGTTTTATACCTAAGTTATGCTTGTTGATTCACTTGTTCATCTCAAGAGGATGCCGATAATTTTTTGGACATCTCAAGATCATGTTACATTGGATAGGATGAGAGGTAGTATTAGAAAACATGGATTCTCACTAAGAACCAGAGCGTTACCTGTGCACGGTTGTTTGTGAAAGCATCACTATACAAAACTTCTTGCAAGTGGCTTAGTTCCTCCTTTGCTAACGCTTGTAACCTGTAGCAGAGACATGGGGTAAATTAGGACCAATCTAGAACAACTAGGGGAATATGAGAGTTGTTTGGTGTCAAGTTTGGGGAGGAGGTGCATAGCTATGGGGAAGAACAACGCGATTAGGGTTTCATGTAGTGCAAAATGATGCAATTAAGGTTTTTCGTGCACTTAATATATATACATATATATATATATAGCCCAATGACCCATAACTTCCATTTCTGATCTTCAATCGTAGTATCACAGTATTTCATCCCAATACCATGGTATTGGGATTGTTCCTAATCGTAATATCATGGTACGGGCACTGCAGTAACACGTCTGTCACAAAATTTTGAGTTCCTAATCGCAATACCATGATCTTGAGTCTCAATACTACAGTACCACGTTGAATTTCTAATTTTTGTGTTATTTTATCATAGTGTCGTGGTACCCAAAACAAGTACTGTAGTTTTAATACCCCGAAATCTCACGAACGCATACATGTCGGAAACAAAAATTATAAAATATAATATAATCAAAAAATAAATGAATAATGTTTTTATATAAATGTATGCACCATAGGGTAAACGAAAATAAATATGTATAAATTAATTAAATTAAATTATTTATTGACAGAAATCATGGTTGCATGATAATAACAATAATTTAGATAGAGTATATATATATATATTTAATGGGGTGTAGATGCATATATACATAGTTATAAATTTATTAATATATATGGGTGATACTATTTTAAGCAAACAAATATAATATAATATAAGGGCAAATATGGTGTACTTGGTTATTTTGATAATAAAATAAATATGTGTGGGTAGCAATTGAAAGTAAAGAAATAGTCAAAAGGAATGATATCATGGTTGAGTGTTGGTTAATTAAGTTAAGGATTTAAGTATCATTGGTTGGAATACATACATACATACATACATACATTCATATATATATATATATATATATAAAAGTGAGCATAGTGGGTATTACATTGAAAATAAATGAGAAAGAGTGAAACTAAGTAACGATGCTATGGTGCACATGGGAACTGAAGATAACTTAAATTTTGATTGGTCATTATATAGATAGGTGTGGGGTGGTGGAGCATTGCATTTGTTTTTCTTATTTCATTCTCACGCCCAGAACACACCAAAAATGCATCACGCCCAGAACATACCAGAAAGAACAGAAAATTCTCAAAATCGAACATAGAAGAGGAACAACCCCATATTGTTGTTCTTATGGCATTTGGCACGACGAACGAAGAAGAAAGGGAAAACCAACTGCTGCTGGTTTGGACAAAGAAGAAGATGTAGAAGACGAACTATGTTGGTGCACGAAAGGAAAAGAAAGAAGATCAAAGCAACTATTGTTGTTGTTGTTGCCAGATGAAGAAGATAATGAGGGAAGGGCGCTGCTGGCCATGAATCACAAACAGAGGAAGGAAAGAAGAAACAGCCATGGCTGGCTTTTGCGATTTATGTGTGAAAGAAGATGAATCGCAGATGGTTGTGATTTGTAAACAGAGAAGAGAAACGCACAACAGCTGTGCGTGCTACTGTGTGCGCACAAAGAAGAAAAACAAAAACTAGCAACTGCTGGCGTGTTGCTGTTGTGCATGCGAAGAAGAAAAAACTAGCTTGTTGCCAGTACATGAAGGACGAACTGCAACAAGGGGTTTTCATTGGTGGGCATTTGCCCTCGCGGAGAAGAAGAGCGGTGCCCTAAGTTCGAACACAGACTGAAGGTATAATGCTTATGTTTTTGGATTTTCAAATTTTAAATAGTTCGAAATTAATTATTTTCTTTGATTGTAGATGTGAAGAACAATATTAGATGTTCAAGCATATCAGAAACGAAAATAGACAACTTGAAAATTTTTCGGTCGTAGGTTATATGCTTTAAATTCATGTTTCATTATAAATGATTTTTATTTATGATTTTGAAATTATTAAATTGATGTGAATGATAATGATTATCAAAGTTCAGGGGTTGTGGAGATTCGAGAATTTATTTTAAAATTTATTATTTGATTTAATTTCATGTGAAGAAAGGATTTTAATATTTAGAACTCCCTGTAGTTAAAGATCTAAATTTGGCACCCAAATTCAAGTTTTAGTATTTTTAAATTATTTGTTCTGATCTAAATAAATTATTTGAAAGTGAATGAATTATAGAAGTTTGAGAATAAATTATAAGAGTTTTGATTTTCAGATTGAAAGTTTAAAATAGTAGAGGTGTTATTTTCTAAAATATAAACTTAGAAGTATTTTTGAACCAAATTCAGATGAATACTGAGGACATAGAAAATAAATTTAAAATGATCTTTATTTTCAGATTTGAAAACCTTATTTTGATCTGAATGAAATTAGTTGAATATCAATGCTCTACTTTGGAAATAAAAATAAAGTATTGAAGGAAATGCTAGAGTTTTAGTGATCCTAAATTAGATTTATTTTGGTGTCTAATAGAAATAAGAATTTTTGGGAAAGATTCTAATTTTGAATAAAGTAGATATGAGAGTTCAAAATATCCAAACTTAGAATTACTTTCATTCATTATAAATAAGTAATTGGCACTTGGAGTTTTAGTACTGTGACAGATTAATTGTAGATTAATGACTTTGGAATGTTAAATCTTTGTGAGGTGACACAAGGAAAATCCATAAATCTTAGGTGGGAAGGATTTCCTTGCTCGTTAATATTATATGAATTTTAGGTGGGAAGGATTTCCTTGCATGCTATGGTTGTTATTTGTTTGTGATTGGAATGCTTTGAATGATGATCATAATGTCTAGTTAATCACTTTCTGACATGTTTTATCAAGTTCATGATCTATTCATTTTATTCATCATTTATTTGTTCATATTTAATGGATAATGTTGTAAGGATGACACTATTTGTGAAACTAAATAAGATTAACAATTTATTAAGAACACACGTACCGATGCAATGGGTAGCAACAGACATACTGTAGCTCTCCATACAGTGCAGTATAGCGCTAGTCTGGGAACATTGTGAGTATTTCCACCCTATGGTTGTGGAAACAGCTGAGGCTATACATAGAGATCGGTAATCACTGGATAGTGTTACTTTTTCTTAGACAATAATCCCTACTATATAGTTGGATTGTATACTCGGAGTGGCTAATATGGTGATTTGAGCGCAACACCTAGAGAGCTCATCATGATGGTATAGCTGGAAAGCATACCAGGAGAAACAATGATAGTACGACTAAATAAAGTATATATGAGAGTTCAAGAATATCCAAACTTAAGAATTACTTTCATTCATTATAAATAAGTAATTAGTGCTTGGAGATTTAGTATGGTGATAGTTAATTGCAAATTAACGACTTCGGAGCATTAAATCTTTGCAAGGTGACACGAGGGAAATCCATAAATCTCAGGTGGGAAGGATTTCCTTGCTTGTTAATATTATACGAATTTTAGACTCAAAACATGATAACTGCTAGCTTAGGATATTTTGCATGCTATGATTGTTATTTGTTTGTGATTGGATTGATTTGAATGACGATCATAATGTCCGGTTAATAGCTTTCTGACATGTTTTATCAAGTTCATGATTTATTCATTTTATTCATCATTTATTTGATCATATTTGATGGATGATGTTGTATGGATTACACTATTTGTGAAACTAAATAAGATTAATGGTTTATTAAGAACACACGTACCAATGCAATGGGTAGCCGTAGACACACTGTATCTCTCCATACAGTGTAGTATAGCACTAGTTTGGGCACATTGTGAGTATTTCCACCCTATGGCTATGAAAATAGCTAAGGCTATTCTTAGAAATCGACAATCACTGGATAGTGTTACCTCTTCTTAGACAGTAATCCCTACGGTATAGCTTGATTGTATACCCAGAGTAACTGATATGGTGATTTGAGCGCAACACCTGGAGAGCTCATCATGATGGTATAGCTAGAAAGCATACCAGGAGAAATCATGATAGTACGGCTGGAGTGCGTACTAGTTGTTCACTCTCGAATTACAGGAAATACTGGGGGTGGATTCCCTTTTGGTCTTTAGAGTACAACAAACAAATGAATGCTTGAAATGATTAATGTGTGAAAGTGTGTGCATGTTTTGATTTTTGGTTTGTATAATGTTGATAATGTGTAGAGATGGCCCACTAGGCTTTTGAGCTCACTGTAATATTATTTTTTAGGTCCACATGGACATAGTGTACAGTGACCTGTGTCAGGAGACTTTTATTCTGATTGGAAAACTTATGGGAAGGTGATTTTGGACAGGGTGTTTTTAGCTTTTGTATTATGGGTTAAGGTTATTTCTTTTTATTATATTGTAATTGACAGAGCATATGCCTTTCTCAATTTTCATTTAACTGTTTTTACATGTATTTATCATGACTTTGGATTTTGGCTGGTTAGGCTAACGTATGAGGTTTTTATGATTTTATCCGCTATAGATTTACTCGGATTATTTCACATTATTGGTTACTTATATTTTAGGTGAAATGGTTTTGAGGTTTATTTTAAATACCTCACTAACTAGAAAACTAGTTTTAAAATTCATTTGATAAACCTTCCTAAATTTTGAGAAATTTTAGAGAGCTAGTGAAGTGAGATTGATTTAGAAGTTGACAACTCAGCTTTTAGAAAAGGATGACTATATGATCATGTACCGAGAAATCTGGACACAAAACTGGGGTTTCATAAAGGGGTATCAGAGCTATGGTTGTAGCTCATTGGAAAAATATAACGCATTGTGGATAACCTAAGTTAGATATATAGCTTAGTGTGGATACCCGGAGTTAGAAACATCACCCAATGTGGATACACTGTACTCTTTGGGAAATTTAAGCATCAGCTGGAGAACCTTAGGCTAAAACAAATTCTTAATGGAAATACTTCCAGACAAAGGGGTACAAGTTGGATAACATTATCCCTGGAGTCTTCCCAAGTACCACAGAAATTGGAAAAGGGAAAAAAATTGATTTTCACTGAAATGGAATTTTCAATACATTTGATTTTTCACTAGAAAATGAATTTACTGAATTGGTTTTGAATATCTAATGCAATGCGTGAATGACGCTAGCGGATGGCTAGAAGTCTAGAGAAGATCTAGATGATACCAACATGCTCAAGCTGTGATTGAGTACTAGTATTGATCCCTAATAGTTGACCTCTTCCCTAAGTACAGGTTCCTGAAGGTTGGGTCTTGGTTGATCTTCTTCTTCGAAAAAAAACACTTGAGGGTTAGACCTCTACTTGGATTTGAGGTCCTAAAAGGGTGATTGCTATTCAAGTAGTTGTCCTTAATAGTTGACCTTCTCTTGGGATAAAGGTTTCTCAGGGACGAATCTTGGTTAATCTTCTTTTGCCAAAAATGTTTTTGAAGGTTGACCTTTGTACTGACTAAAGGTCTTAGTCCTAAAAGGTTGATTACTCCAGAGGAAAGGTCCGAAACTTGAGAATGATGGAATCACATTGAACAATTGTACAAAATAGATAGAAAAAAATTAGGTGGCTAGAGGTTTAGAAAAGACTTAGGTGACGCTAGATTGCCTGAGTCACTAGATGCAGGTGTAACTTGAGTACTGAGAGGTATTCCCAACAGTTGACCTATTATTGGGGTAAAGGTCCCTAAGGTTGAGATCCTTCTATGGGAAGAGTATCCCTGACAATTTACTCCCCATAGAAGTATCCTTGAGGTTGGTGTTTTTCTTTGGAATATGTGCCCCTATGGGTTGACCCTATAAAGATATTCTTGAGGGTTGGTGCCATTTCTTTAGGAGGTGTCCCAAAAAGGTTTGACGTCTACTCTAATTAAAGGTCCTAGAAGGTTGATCCCTACTCAAGACAAAGGTTTGATTTGGGAATTATGGTATCACATAAAAATGGGATTGAGTTGAGTACCAAACCATAGGTCTAGGTAGAGACCAAATGTTGTCTAGAAAGCACAGTGTATCATAAATAAAATAAAATCTTTTAGGGCATAGGTCAGATACTAACAACATGAATGAACGCACACTTGATTGGTTAGGACCCGAGTTTGGGAGGAGCTTGTATTTCTGGTCTCTATGTAGGATGGGGTGCATAGAGATTTAGGGATATGGAAGAATCCTGGACTCAAAGAATGATGGACCATGTTCGGTGCGTGATCGGTTTCTTTGGCTAAACTTGTACACATTGTATTATACTGGGATGGGGAGGTCTAGTACGGTGGGTCTTGCGTCAGCCTTGGAATACATCTGTGGGTGCACTGTCGCGCTATAATTAACTAAAGGATCCAATTGAACATGGTGGGACATTTGTAGTCATGGACATCAAGACACTCGTTCCATTGTATGGGTGTAATGTAATTTTGGGTGAAAGTCTATGTGGAAGAGCGAAGGTAGGATGGGGTGCCCAAACCTGAAACCATAGATGGAATCTTGGGATTGTATTATGCTAGCATGCATTTTTTGATTATTTGTTGGGTGATTGTTTGTAATATATGTAGTATAATTATTTTGAGTATATACCTGAACTTCTATACCCAGAAATAAACCAAATGTTGTCGACTTAGAAGCATAAACTCCTAGACCACTGAGACAAAGCAAGAACTTAGAAACATGAATCTAGAGTCACAACAGCACGATAAATGCAAAAGGGTATAGGTGGGTAAAAAGGAATGATCATCACAAGTCTTAGTATCCAAAGTTTTAGAAATAAAGTTTGATTTGAGTTGGTTATTGAAATTGCCCGTTTCAATATGACTAAATTATTACATACAAAAGGATTTTTGACTTGTCGATAATGTCAAGCATAAGGGAAGAACCTAGTATAATATAATACCCTAAAAACTCTATATTTAACTAAATGAAATTGAAGATCAATTCAGTGAAATTGGGTGCAAACTGACATCAGGCTCATTTTAGGGCTAAATTTGGCAAGTTTTCGAAAGTCTCATTTGGTGGCCTTTAGGGACCCAAAACAACTTGAAATGAAGTAAGGTGACATGAAACAACTAATTGGACAACATGTCTAAAAGTTAAAACAATTAGTCAAAGTTAGGGTTTTCATTTGCTAAATGCCCTTCAGGGGGTCCAAATTAGAAAGAGTTGTCATTTAGGGTACTTCGGGGGATCAAAATAACCCAAAATGAAATAGAATGACATAAACTAACAAAATGAATGAAATATCCAAAATTCAGAACAATTGGCCAAGCTTTGGATTTTCATTTGCCTAGTGACCTTAGTGGGTCTTAAATAAGAAAAGCTTTTGAATGAAAATCACCTAGGGTCAAACCATACCTTAAAATATACATTAGGTTCATGTGATTCCAAAACTATAGGATATAAATCATAATTCTATGTAAATATGGAGATATTAATTTTTATTTGATTTTTGTGAACCCATGAAGTCATGGACACCCCAACTTTATTGTGTACACCCAAACCCACTTAAGCCAAAATGGTCCAACCACATACATGTGTATGTACACACATGTGAGCAACCCTATTTAGATAATTTCTTGCAACCAAGATGAGCATCTTTGACTATTATATGGTGTCCCCTCAAATTTGACATTGTACACCCATGCTTGATGTCTAAGAAATAAGAAAATGGAAAAGTATTCCTTGTGTATTTGTGTGATGAGCAAGCAAGGAAACCAAAAAGGACAGTTGTCATGAGCACATAGGGGACATCCCATTTGAATTAGAATATGATTTAAACCTCTTTTGTGTTCACACATAGTTAGGAAACAAGATTGTACTTATGTTTTTTGAATTAGAAAGCCATAGTGGTCCCTTTTGCCAACCATGAGCACACTTGCCCTCTTTATGGAAACCATCCCCTTTATGTGTAGAAACTTGTCCAAATTTTTGTGAACTGCCCAAGGCTGACCTAAGACGTCCCATATGCTCTCATGAACATCTGTATAAACCGTTTTGCTCACTCTCATCTCATCCCAAAGCAAAGAGTTGACACTTCCCTCTTTGTTTGTTCTTGGCCTCTTCTTAGCACCTCTTCTCACTTCTCTTTTCTCTCTTGTGTGAGTTGTTTTTAGTGATTTTGCTGGTGTGTGAAAGTGCTAGATGTTGGGGGGAAGCTTTGCTAAAATTTTTTAAGGAACCACTACTAAGGTGGAGGAAATTTCTAGAACTCCTTCTTTACTACTCCAAGTCTTTAGTATATTCATGTTTGGTTTTAATTTTCAGCATGTTTATATTTCAGTTTAAAGCATGTTTGATCAAGTTTTATTTTCAATTTAACATGTTTTCATGTTTTAATTCATACATGATAGCATAATAAGCTTAGAAACCATGCTTAGGCTTATTTTTGAAATTTCAAGCATGTCATGCATGTTTTCCATGTGCTCTTGATTATTTAAATTTTGATATTAATTATTATGATCTTGTTTCATATTTATTTGAAATTAAGTATGAGAAAGTGAAGATAAAATCACGCACCATCATAGTAGTCTAAGTGATGCTATGGGTGTTCTTTGCATATACTTAATGTATATGAGTAACATCACTAAGTATGGATGTGTTTTAAAATACTTAGAATGTGGACTTGTGATCCTTACTTCCAATGGAATGTGACAAGATGAATTGTCATTCCATCCCAAAATAAGAGTATTTTAATGAAGAACATCAAGGGATTAAAAACCCCTTTTGGTCAAATATACAACACTAACAAGATATTGTTTAAACGCTTAATGCTTGTAAATGATTGACACTGGATGTACTTTTGATTTGAATTAGTAAATTAGTATTTTGATTAATGATCCACTAGGCTATATGCTCACCTCTTCCTTTTATTTTTCAGGAATTAAAATGCATGATCAAGCTTGCTAAGGGATTAGAAAGTCTATTTTTAGAAAGTTCCTATGTAAAGGTATATTGCCCAAAATTTGAATAAAGACTTCTGCTAAATTTTAGAGTTATTTACTCTTTCTTTTGATTACATAAATTCAACAATGTATTTTTTTATTTTACAAATAAAGAATTTGAAATTTTCGTTTATTCACTTGTATTATCTTGTTAAATTTAAAACTCAATGGAAATGTATTTATGAGTATTTCAATAAGTTTTTTTTTTACAACAACAGTTACAATATGGGGGGGTTTCGATCCCTGCCCTCTTGTGGGGGAGGGAAATACCATCACCAGCTGCTCTAAGCAGCTGAGGGTGAGTATTTCAATAAGTGTTAGAATAAAAGAATTGAGATATAAGTTGTGTACTTGTAAATGTAACATAGGACCCAACCCACCTTGTGGTTGAGCTTAAACAATGTCTCTTGGGGGTTGGAGTGTTACATATAATGGTAGTCAAGGGAGAAACTGGAGAAAAGTTTGAGCCTAGAAACAAAGGCCATGCCAATGGCAGAAGGATCGATGAGATCATCACAGAGAATGGTAGAGCAGGTAATGAGAATCCTGCAAATACTAGTAGCACCATAGCTGTTAGTACCAGTACAGCCATAGGTGCAGCCACTAGTATAGCTTTAAGCTCACCAGAATGTCATAGTTGTCGCATACAATACCTAAGCTAGAATATCACAGTTCCAATATTCAATCGCACCAAAGTTTGTGAACTAATAGTTTTTCTCAGCATCAACTCAGAAAGAAGGCTACACCATCTTACCACGAAAAATAGGACGCACACTATTTCAAAATCACCAATGATAATTGAAGACATAATTCCTAGAACTAAAAAGGCGGTGACCATTATCGAACATTAGTAAACTAAGGAAGTGGTATATTCTAGAAATTGTGAGATTTACCATTTGGGTATTAACTTGACTCAAATTTTGAGGACGAAATTTCATTTAAAGGGGGTAGGTTGTAATGCCCGGAAATCTCATGAACGCGTACATATCAAAAACAAAAATTATAAAATATAATATAATCAAGAAAATAAATGAATAATGTTTTTAAATAAATGTGTGCACCATAGGGTAAATGAAAATAAATATGTATAAATTTATTATATTAAATTATTTATTAAAAGAAATAATGGTTGCATGATGATGATGATAATAATTATAATAATAATAATAATAATTTAGATAGTGTATAAACAATGAATATATATATAATGGGGTGCAGATACATATATACAAAGTTATAAATATATTAATATGTATGGGTGATATGATTTTGAGCAAACAAATATAATATAATATAAAGGTAAATATGGTGTACTTGGTTATTTTGATAATAAAATAAATATGTGTGAGTAGCAATTGAAAGTAAAGAAAAAGTCAAAAATAATGATATCATTGTTGAGTGTTGGTTAATTAAGTTGAGGATTTAAGTCTCATTGGTTTGTGTGTGTGTGTGTGTATGTGAGGATAGTGGGTATATTACGTTGAGAATAAATGAGAAAGAGTGAAATGAAGTAACGATGCGATGGTGCACGTGAGAATTGAGGAGAGCTTAAATTTTGATTTGTCATTGCATAGATAGGTCTGGGGCGGTGGAGCATTGCATTTGCCTTTCTTATCTTGCTCTCACGCCCAGAACACACCAGAAACATATCATGCCCAAAACATAACTTTTGGTACATAATAACCAGCCATTTTTCTAAATTTGACAGTTCGCTATACTAAATAGAAAATTTTTAATTATTTCTTATATTCACATTTTTTCTAATAAGTATTTCATAATGTTATATAATATTATATAACATTTTTTCTATTATTTAACATTATTTTACCCTACATACATTTTATTTATTAATTAATTAATCCTCAAATTGCATAAATGCAAATTTAATATATATACGTGTATCTCCTATGTATCGATTTCTAACTATCATATAAATTCTAAGGGCCGAAATGGACACAAATAAAGTACATATCTATATTCTACTCATTGATTCAAACACAATGATATATATATATTGTGTGGTTTTACTCCTAATGAAATTACACTCTAGTTTTAGGTCACATAATTGGCTAATACTTGTATTGAAAATTATACTAGAAAACCATAATTTATAACTTTCACAATAATTCTAAATTAAAAAGAGGTAAAAATGATTTACCCAAAGTATTGAAGCCTCGAGAACAGTAACTTCTCTTTTCCTCTTTTCCTCTCTTTTTCTTCTCTTTTTCTTCTTCTTTTTCTTTCTTTTCTCTTCTCTTTTTTTCCTATCTTTATCGGCTGAGCAATTTGAGGAGAAGATGTGAGAATGAAATGAGAACAACTCATTTATATATGCATGTATTTGGGGGTCCCACCCACATTAAATGCTAAGATAAAGCTCTCCATTTCTCTTTTTTTTTTTTTTTGCATTATTCATCCACCTCATTTTTATCATGCAAATATATACATAGATAATATCATTTTATCTTATCCATACAACTCACTTTTCTCATATATATATATATATATATATATATATTTATGTATGTATATTCCAACTACACTACATCACATACAAATA
>JAJIYU010006106.1:0-21276 GCA_030144865.1 Tinospora cordifolia | reverse complement strand
ATCCAAAGGTTAATAAAATATTAATAGATAAAAAAAATACAAGAAGTTGAAAGAAAATAATATGAGATTTGAGGATGAAATAATCAAACCTTCTCATACACCTGAAAAAAAAAATTTTAAAAAGCAGACATCAGATATTTGTACAATGAGCAAAAATAAAAAAAAAATTAATTAAGGAAAATCTGAAAGGAAAGGCAACAAAATCCAAGACTTACAGTCACTGCAAGTTCCAGTGAGCCACAATCAATCCGCGAGAGAGAGAGAGAGAGAGAGAGAGAGAGAGAGAGAGAGAGAGAGAGAGAGAGAGAACATCAATAAGTTACAAAAGTTAAAATGAACAAACACTTCAAGATGGGAAAAATAGTTGCAGAAAACCAGTATTTTTAAACAAGTGCAAATTCTCACCAGTGTAGAAATTGTCCATCTGTTTAAACAGAACAAACCAAGAATGTTAATATTAATTCCATCCAAAAATTGATGAAGCTTTTTAACTGCTTAATAAAGGAAGAAAATATCTACCAACCTTAATATACGAGTGTGGCCGTACAGGATGAGCCATAGGACCAGCATCCTAGAATTTTGTGCATGAGAAATTGCATAAGTTAGGCAACATGATATCAAACACACATCATATTAAGATGGCAAATCCCAATAGAATCTCACAATCATTTAAAAAATTTACAAATATGTATATCACAATATAGAGCATATAGACATTGACCATCTTACAAATAAAAGAGTTTGAGCCTAGATATAAAACAAATACCATACAAAATAATAATAATAATAATAAACAATATAAGTATGGTTGACATAGCAACCTGAGGAAACTGATAGTTGCGAAGCCTTGAAACATCTGCTATCCGCTTAACTGTACGGCTCCCCATGTCAGAGGAAAATTCCTGTCAATTAGAAGAATGTCATAGGAATTCAAAGCTTAAGCAAAGAAGGATAAAATGTATGCAAGTAAGATTAAACAGAAAAATAAAATAAATCAGAAAAAAAGAATACTTGATCTCTGAAGACAGTTAGACCTTCCTTTAGGCTCAGTTGGAACCAATCACGACACGTCACTCTGCCACAAATTTAACAACACAAACCAATATTAAGCATTGCATAAACTTAAGTCCCAACTTAAATTGAACAAGACCGCCAATAAACCTAAAACAGAGCACATCACTGCATCTTCTGTTAATATCTAACCAAGCATCCATCTCATCTATTGCTGATGCCAAGAAAAAGCATAACAATAACTTGAAAATTATATATATATATTCCCCTTTCATCTAGCTTAACAAATGTATGCATATTATCCAGAGTTATTAAAACAGGCATGCAGCATATTATAACATTGAAAAATATTTACACTGCTGAAAAAAATGATAAAACCAGGAGCAACACATTAAAATGTAATTTTAATAACATCCAAGAAGATTTAAGAAACTTCAGACCTGTTTCCAGTCCAATTGTGGAAGTACTGAAAATATGGAGAAAGAAAAACCAGAGAATACAAATTAGTATACAGAAGATTCATTGATGACTAGAATAACAAAACAAAGTTCCATACAATCAGAATGCTTTTTTTATGGAGCTGAAGAACCTACTTCATGTCCGATAACTCCCAAAATTGCAGCATAATCTCCATCAGAAGCAGTTTCAGGAGATGCCAAGACAAGCTTTGAATTGAATATCTGTTGAATACAAAGACATTGATGAAGTGGTACATAGAGAAAAAAGAAAATCGTTTCATCATACAGTTTAAGAAAAATTCATACATTGAGACTCTTGTTTTCCATGGCTCCCCTGGCAATCAATAAAACAAATTACACAATCAGTATTGGAAATCAATCAATATGTTTGGAAAATGTTAAGAACACCCTAAAAAAACTCATTCGCAAACATTGAAGAAAGCACTTGCCAATAATATCAGTACATATCTGCCAAAGCAATTGACTCACATGTTAAAATCTGGGACAGCAACAATATTGAAGAGGTCAAGGTCATACTCAAGACCAAAAACCTGTGTGAGAGCAAAAAGACAATATAGCATGCTTAAAAAATTAGATAAAATAAATCAGCTTTAAGATTTAAGAGCACCAAATAAATCTTACATCCTCATCCCACTTCATAGCTGCCTTAAGGGAATACATGGCATGTACAGTCTTTGGCAGATCCTCTGCTGGAGTCCAGATCCTAAGCAACACTTTCCTGCCTGAGCGGGTGGTGAAAGTGTCATCCCTACTCACTAACTTTCCAGCAACCAAAGCAAACAAGTAGCAAGGCTTCTTAAATGGATCCTCCCAGAGGGCATAGTGTCTACCACCCTGATAAAGAATGAGCATGAACATAAAGTGGCAAAAAGTTACAGCATAATTTAATTGACATGCATCAAAAGTGTCTTGAAAATTCTGAAGTCTACCTCAAGTTCCCCTTGCTCTATGAGATTCCCATTAGATAATAATACTGGATATAAAGTCTTCTCTGCTTCGACGCGGACAGTGTATTTTGCCATGATATCAGGGCGATCCTAACAACACAAAAGGATAATTTAAAACAAATATGTTACAATGCACAATGAAAGTTCAGAACCAGTAGACTGACAAAAATCAAAACCTGATAATATGTGATTTTACGGAAACCCTCTGCTTCACATTGCGTACAGAAGTTACCAGATGTCTTGTAAAGCCCCTGAAACAACAAAGAAACAAAATAGATAGATAGATAGATACACACATACATGCATACATATAGATATATATATATATATATATATATATATAGAGAGAGAGAGAGAGAGAGAGAGAGAGAGAATGCAAGGTATTTTATAGAAGCAACACTGATATTCTAAATGAAAAATAAATCTCTAACCTCCAACGATGTGTTTAATTGGGGATATATTTCAGTAACAATTTCCAACGTGAATATACCACTTGGAGGTGATAGCATTGTTAGATGGTGTGCATCCAGTAGGAACTCTTCTTTCTGGAACAGAAAGAAATAA
The DNA here is from genome assembly GCA_030144865.1 of Tinospora cordifolia. NCBI lineage: Eukaryota > Viridiplantae > Streptophyta > Magnoliopsida > Ranunculales > Menispermaceae > Tinospora > Tinospora cordifolia. The sequence continues at coordinate 18,275 of JAJIYU010006106.1, read as the reverse complement.
ATCGTCAAAATAAAATGAAAAGTAAATCACAGAGGGGAAAATTGAAAAAGAAAAGAAGAAAAGGAAGTAGCATCAAAAGCATCCAAATCACAATAAATAGCGAGTGGAAGGTAATGCAAACAGTGGATTTTATCAAGAACAATGATTTTTTGCAACTCTTTCTTAGAACCCAAAAGATGTGCTTTTCATCGTTCTTTTTTTTTTTTTTTTCTCCAAAGACAGGATAAAGTAACAGTGCTCACTACATTCTCTTGACAATTTCATAAGAGGAAAATACATCCAGCAAGCTCAACAACGCCTCTTCCCAACCAAAGGAGCTGTCCATCAATAGGCTTTCTCTACTCCGCTCCATTGGAGCTAATTCAACATTCTTATTTCAACTGGTTACATATTTCGTACTTATTTTCCATCTGTTACTTTAGGTCTTCTTCTCACTCTTTTATTTTTAAAGTACTGTGTGTGTGTGTGTATATATATATATATATAAGTATGAAAATCAAATGTCTGTTAAGTAACATAGCCAGATAAATATGACCCTTCTAGATACAATATTACCCCATCCCTTGAGCTACTCCCATGTTGCGTACCCTTCTAACATATTTCTTACGGCTACCCAAAATAAAGCAAGAAGGCGAGACTTCTCCCACACTTCAAACAATGAGGATAACTCATTATGAGCACCTCTTTGTTACTTTCTTATGGCAGAGGCCATAATATTGTCAGATGTGACACTTGCTCTTAACTCTTATCATCACCGTCTATAGTTAATCGGTTACCATTTCCAAATATCACTTATAAAAGTCTTTATTTTACCTTTTGCAAACAACCCAAATTTGTTCTTACTCATTTATCTTCTATTGAGGCTACCCCTACCATTTGTAGAATATTATTATTTCTATCTTTCGTCTTTGCCACCAATCCATCTTATCATTGAGATTTCTATTAAATTTTAAAGATATATTAAACATGAGCCAACAAAGAGGTTCAAATCAATTAATTTTCAAATATTTCCAAAGTAAAAGTGCAACAAGATTTATATTAGTTCCTTATCAACTCTACCCAAATTCTTCATCAATATGTCTTTGGATAATCTAGCATTACGTCCCAATCACATTTATCTATTATGCTTTTTGAAAGCTTCACTTCGTTCCTTTTACTTGTGCTATTATTGAGCTGAAATTAACTAAAGAACAAAGGCAAAAAGCCTAGGAGCATCTGCTTCCCCATTCCACTTCTTCTGATTACCTATATTATAGTGTTCTATTTAGCTTTAGATACTCCCATTCCTCTTCTTGTTCAAGCTGTTTATGGACTACTCCACAACACTCTACTCATTAGTTTCTTTTGTTATCTCGAAAAGAAAGAAGCTTTTGAAAAAAAAAAAAAGGTGAATTAAGATACAGTCAATAGATATAAAATTGTTAGAAACTTGAAACATGCATCCTACCGTGAGTTCCTTGCCATTGATTTTGACGGATAATAGCTTCAGATCACTTCCATCCAGTACAAGTGGAGTAGAGACACCTATAACCAGAGAAAAATTTAACAATGATGCTTTTCTCTACAAGATAAGGAGAAAGATATGAACCAACTGAGGGACTTGTAAGAAAAATCCCACCAAGGTTAGCACAATAATTGAAACAGGACAACAAAATTTGAGAGTTTCATCAAGAAAGCATCTATTAACAGAGCTCAAATAAGCAAGGTAATTTATAAATGTAAGTTCAAAAGAAGCAGATGAACAAAAGGTTACCTTCAACTCTGGGGTAAACAGCTATACTTGAACAGACAATAGTATTCTCCTCTCCTAATGAAAAGTTCAAACTCACCTGTAATAACAGTTTAGTTATACAAAAAAAAAAAAAAAGCGGGTGAGAACAGATATTCTTCTAGAGTTACAATCATCAAATGATACAACTTTGGATGCTTAGACACCATAAGTAGAAAAACAGACATTGAACATCAATTTAGTATAACTAAGTGTTGTCAATGCCCCGCTTAGACCCTTGGATTAAGGAAACCGCCTTAGCCTCATCTAAGCCATGGAGGGAGTTCTCTACAACTTATTTTATCAAAGGCATCTATAAATATATTATGTTAAAAGAAAAGCACTTCAAACCTTAATGCTAGAACAATATAAACCTTCAACCCCACAACATCACATTTTCCTTTGACCATTCTCCAACACTAGCAACAATTTTTAACAATATTTCGACACCAAAAACTTATTGTCACATTTTTTTCTTCTAATTAACATTGTGCTCCCTTTTTTTATTTTATACAATTTAAAATAAAATGTTAAACTATATATATATATATATATAATTTTGCACATGATTTATAAATTAAAATTAAATGATAATTATGTAGTTATCCATGCCAGATTGTCTATGTACATGGGAGCGCAATGAATTATAAATAAAAATTTTTAAGAACCTCTAAATAAAATTTTCTTTTAAGTCCCACCTAAGCCTTGCTTAGGCTCTGCCTTGCCTACAAAATATATAATACCTACCACCACCTTCCCGCCCTGACAAGACAACTATAACTAGCTTCAGCACATAAATAGTTACAAACTTAGTAGTATTAGACTGTAGCGTTATATGAATATTTTATCAAAGAAAACAAATTAAGACATACTGCATCATGCCTCAGAGGATAAACAAACAAGTGCAAGAATACGTTATTAATACCGTGTCAAAGTAGTAGTCAGGCTTCTTATAATCCTTCAAAAAGATCTCCTTTGGAGTATCCATTTTTGAATCTTCGACCTTAGATGGCACAGGCTGTGTTGCAACTGAACAAGTTGGTCTCCTACTTGTTTTCGTTATATCCTAAAACAAAAGTAGTGAGCAATTTAGAGTTAACAAACCTTAAAAAATAAAGGTTTTTTTTTTAATATGATGACATTATAAATCATTATACCCATCAAGAGGAAAATAAGATAAAGAAAATATGTAACATAATTTAGGAGAATAACTAAAAGAATTCATGACAATGTTGTTAAACCAAACCACTTTGAAAATGAAATAAAAACTTAAAAAAAAAACATTTTCAAGGAATACATTCCAGTTGTAATAAGGTTGCCAAACTTACAAAAGATGAAGGATGTAGAAATGGATGACTCCTCTGGTAAGCGAGCTGATAATCATAACAACAATAAAAAAAAATTAAAAAAAAAACTTCTAAGAAAACCCTAAAAATTAACATACAAAGATCATTAATTCAATGCACAAAAGCAATGTACATGCCACAAAATATAAAAAGTTTCTATGAACATGAGGCAAAACCTGTGATGCAGAGTATATTTGATTTCTACGTAAATTCTTTATTGAGTGTCGCCACGTGCTTGCAGAATGCGTTGCTCTGATCAGCTTAAAAATGAAGCCCGTGAGGAAAAACAAATCAGCTTTCAGAATTAGGGATGAAAAGCAATACATATGAACACAAAAAATATAACTAAATTTGTAGGTAATTGATAATAATAATAATAATAACAATAATAATAATGAACACGGATCCAACTAGAAAGTCACAAGATCAAGATGATACTAAGTTGGCATCCGAAAGAAAAATAAAAAAACCAGCTTGAATCGAAGAAGATGTTTTAGAAGAAGAATTTCAATGCAACCACAAGATGCACAATAGTAGACCGCAATAAGAAGCAGGAAGCAATCGAATGGTAGCTAAAAGCATAATCGCACAAAATAATAATAACACGCAAACAAGTGGAAGCTGGGATTAGGATCAAAAAATGAAATAATCAACCAGGAAAAAAAAAAAAAAAAGAACACTACATCAAATCACACCCAGAAAAATCAAGCTCAAATGTGGGAAAAGAAAAGAGAGAGAGAGAGAGAGAAATCGAAAAGGAAGATGGAGGAGCAGGAGAATCACAGGAGCAGAAGAGATTATTCCCCAAAGAGCCGTCTTTGCAAAACCCGAACCTCTGTACGGTAGAATCAACTGAGCCATTCTTATCCTACTAACAGTATTCTCAATTCACAACCCAAGCCAGTCGCACGGTGACAAGAAATTTACAAAATAAGAAAAAATAAATAAACGATGAAATTCAGTAGAAATGATGAATCCCAGATGGTCAAAACCAAACGGATCTCCCAGAAATCCAACAAAAACCCACAAAAAGAAAAAAAAATACAAACACAGAACACAGCACAGTCCCCCTCCTACTTATAAAGATACGGTCTGGATGATTCAAATTATGGACCAGAATAATCACCAAAATGAAAATAAAATAAAAATAGTTTTTTTTCTTTAATTAAATAAAAATTTAAGAGAAAAAACAGTGCAATTAACATGAAAAATTGGAGGGTTTTTGGAAATGAAACATTAGTTTCACCTATTTGAATTTTGGTCTCCAGTTGACGAAGAACAGAAAGAGTGAAGGGAGGAACAGAGGGATGATCGATCTCTCGTAAACCTAATAATTACCTACGAGGAAACGAAAAGTGGGTAGGCTCACGTATTTATATATATATATATATAGAAAACAAAATGGAAAATATCTCGCTTGAAATTATATGGTTTCAATTCGCATTTTGCGGGCCGTTTGGGTGAAAAAATCACTAAAATAATGCCAATATCGGATCCTTCCACGCACTTCCTCGCTTTCCCTCAAGTAAGTGTTGTTACTCCGCTCCGTTCGATTTGTTTAGGGCATAATTCAATTAGGAAGGAATAGCTCTGTAGAAAAAAAATAATAAAAAAAAAAAATTAGAATGGAATAGAATCAGTTTCAATTTTATCCTCCAATTGAACCAGAGAAAGGATTTTTTACAAAATTGTCCAATCAATATCCATGACGTAACTTTTTACATCCTCAAATAGGCAATTAAAAAGAAATATTTTCACATTTAGGCAATTTGAGAAACGCATATTCAATGGGTGTTATTCATTAAAACTATAGATGACACATTTTCAAAAGGAGATCCTGCATATAAACTTATTGAAAAAAGAAAACTTTTTGTCAGATTCACACACTCATGCCCACTCACACTCCCACATAAAAGCTCCCTAAGGAGAATCAAATTTAGCCCACTTCTATGGGCCAAGAGATGTTGTGTCACCTTTGCGAGATATGGTGCCACCACCTTTGTTACGAGCAGATTGACCAAAAAAAAAAAAAAAACACACACACGCACACACATTAGGCTTTCTCATTTAGGCTTAATCTATCTAACTTCACCCTAGGCAATATCTTGTGGTTTTTTTCACCTAACTACTTCTCGTGCATTCTGATAATAGCTCCCCTTAACTCTCTATGAAGGCCTGACACTAGACCTTTGGGCAATTTTTGATCTACCTACCAAACTCCAAAGCCAATCAAAATTTTTATTTAAAGTTTAATGTGTTTAATTCTACTCCGGGTTATTTGTTAATGTTCAATAGACGTTATTCATTTTGTGACATCAAAATGAATGTTCAATATTCATTTATTTTGATGTCACAAAATGAATAGTGCCTTTTGAACATGTACTTTTGTTTTAGACCTTTTTTTTAACGTTACAATCCTAGGACAACTTGACTCTGATGTGATTTTGAGCAATCCAAAAGTTGATCAAATATAAAAATATATTTTTAACTAACTATTTGAGGATTTAAAAAAATTATCATGGATAATTTTGTAAAAAAAAAATTCATGAAGCCATTCCTTCATGGATTTTTTTTTTACAAAATTATCCTTAATAACTTTTCTAATTGACAAATAAGCAGTTGAAAAATATATCAACATTTAGGTAACTCTTAGACAATACCACAATTACAATTTTTTAAAGAATAGTCTGTGCCACATCTTCAACATGAGGTAAAAGAAGAAACTACATTTTGTAAAAAAAAAAATTAACAAAAATTACGCTGCAATCAACGCCAATTTATCTAATACAGTAAAAAAAACAAAAACCCTTAAAAGACTCATCTCTTTTCTCAACTACAATATAAAACAAAAAACAAAAAAAAAACAAAAAAAGAAAGAAAGAAAAAACTCATTCTCACATGTAGTAAAAATTCTATTGTGATAACTTGCATCATTGTTCTCTCCCATTAAGCCATTCGATATCTTCCTCATCTCTCTCTTTCTAAGGTTCCAATGGGGGCCAAGCTTCATATTTCGCTCCTTTTGCGTTCCTTCACCTTTTTTTGCTTTTTTTTTTCTGGTTTTAACTTCTTTTGCTTCGAATTTTATCTTCTTTGCTTCTTTTGAGATCAATGAACATCTCTTGTTTTAAGGAAGATAAAAAATTCTTGAATGTTTTTTGTTTTCATTATTTTTGAGAGAAAGATTGCAATGCTTCCTTAACTGAATTTTTGTTCCTATTTTTTTTTTTTAACAATAGTTCCTCATATGGTTTTCCCTTATTACAATATTGAAGGCTTGGTTGAATGTTTAACTGGCGAGAAATATGTTTTACGAAGCTTAAGAAGATGAAGAAACTTAGACTAATTTACTTTAAATAGGCATTGACATAACTCTTATCGTCAGGGAAGAATTGAAGCTTCCAAACTTTAATGTAAAAATTCTTCCTCATCAATTATTTTACTTTGTAGAATATTTAAAATCTTTGAAATTTTTTGATGAGGTCTTTTTTTTAATTAGTTTGCTTATTAGAAATTTTATTACAAAGTGTAATTTCTTTTGTTTATATATATATTAAGTTTACAAATAGTGGTTCTTTAGCATTTCAAATATGTAGTAAATCCTTAGTTTCTATTAATTTAGTTATACACATTTATTGCATTATAAGCCTTGTTTTCGAGATTTAAAGCTTTTCTATGAGAAAATAATGTCCGGGGAAGGAATTCTAGTGTATTGTAGGTTCAGGGTAAAGCCAAAGGAGAATTACATCATATAAAGGCAAAGAAAAGAGGAAATCATAAGGAAAGCATCAAGTGACCGTGGTCGAATAAATGACGATCGAGGTAGCTAAAGGAAGACAAAACGAGATCATAACTCATTGGTTACAGCGGTCGGTCATTCAATGATCGTGGTAACCAGAACGTGGATTGTGGACAAAAACAATGGACCGCGGTACATGAAACAAGGAAAATTCGAGTTTTCATTGAGGAACAATACTGACTGCGGTCATACGATTAATTATTGGATTTCTCGTATCTTTAGGGTTTTTTTAGTGTTGGCCTATAAATAGGGGAGATTATTAGAGTCCAAGCATGACTAATTCGGAAAAACTTGATTGTAACAACTGAGGAAGGCAAAAACAAGGGTTTCAAGAAGGGATTGAAGATTTTTATCAAGTTTTGAGTATGATTAAGTTTGTTCATAATTGTTTAATATTTTTAATTACTTTAATGTCAAGCTAGTTAGTTTTCTTTGTCTGGGATGTGAATGTCCAATGTTTGAACTGTAATCTCTTATTAAAGTTATTGATTTAAAAACACTATTTTATATTGTGTATGCTTAATGCTTGATATTTACTGGCTATAGACATAATGAGTTCAAGGCATTAGACTAATTCGGAAGAGAGGTCTGATGGGTGGTTGCACAGTATAGACTTAGAATAGTTGATTGACCGGATGGTTAACTTTTCTAGGGGGGTTGCTCAAGACGTTTGATTACATAACTTTAGGTTGTTGATTAAGCACTTCAGGAGAGGGCATTATAAAACAACACTAATAGATATTAAAGCGCCTCAGGAGAGGGTTTCAATTACAGGTGCTAGAACTCATAGTATAGATACTTCATGAATCTTAAATGAGAATCACAAGTCATACAACAACATTTACTATCCTAGACAACCCTTTCATATAGTTTTCAAAAATAGAGTTTAATTGCTTTCGATAGGATACACTCACTTTTAATTAGAGTCTTGATAAAATGAAAACCAACATTAAATTGAAATTTAAGGTATTTTAATAAATTCATTTTTCCCGAGGACAATATTCGGTCTCACCGGTTAATACTAGTTCAAACCTGTACACTTGCAGGGTAGCCAACATGTTCCAAGCATCATATAGAAGATTATGTTAAAATTTGTGAATTCTAAAGCATAGGCATGACCACAAAGGATAACAAGAACATGGCAATATAGAAATGTAGGTAGCTCATGCATTACTTACGTATAATCATGAATAGATGTCAAACTGTTAAGTAGAATAATGAGCATGAGGTCATCATATACATTTTCAATCATACATAAATTGCATAGTTTGAGCTCACACCATGAAAAATAATGTAGTCATACCAATTGAAGATTATGATAATTCAAACTATCATGATATCATTTTAGTGATCTTAAGTCATGCATATCATTCTTTTAATTTGTCATGATAAGATCATCATAAGAATGATTATGATCATTAAGTCACTGGCATATGTGTCTTATCATGATTATCATGGTAACCATGAACGTGAACTCATATTATTCTCATGGCATAGGCAAGCATATCATATAAAATTTCAACAAGGTCTAACTATTTTCATTTTTGTAAGATGCATACAAAATATAATTATGACTATGACTGTGAAAACGTCTATTAGATTTTTTTTTAATATTGCAATTGTTAGATAGTTTGGTGCTCAAAAATCTAAAAGTTGCCCAAATTTGAATGTCCATTTTAATTTCTTGTTTGAGGATTTAGAATGTAATACCCTGAAAACTCAATACTTGATGAAATGAAATCTAATGTCTATTTAGTGAAATTTGGGTGCAAAATGAAATAGAGTTCATTTTAGGGCTAAATTTGGTAGGTTCCAAAACTCTTATTTAATGACCCTTAGGGACCCAAAACAACTTGAAATGAAGTAAGGTGACATAAACTGACCAATTAGACAACATAGCCAAAAATCAGGACAATTGGTCAAGATTAGGGTTTCATTTGCCAAACACCTTTCAGGAGAGTCCAAATTGACATAAGCTAACAAAATAGACGACATATTAAAAAATTAGGATAATTGGCTAAAATTAGGATTTTCATTTGTCTAGTGACTTCAGTGGGTTCAAAATAAAGAAAGTATGTGAAAGAAAAATCACTTTGAGCCAAACTATACCTTAAAATTTTCATTAAGTTCATGTGATTCCAAAACTATGGGTTAAAAATCATAATTCCTTGTAAATAAGGAGATATTAATTTTTATTAATTTTTGTGAACCTATAAATGCATGACCACCCCTAAGCATGTGCAAGTCACATGGGTAGAACACCATGATTATGTACACCTTCGCCCTACCCAATTATATAAAACTTAACGCATTGTTTGGAAACCATGAAGAGTGGTTCCATGCCTATTTGTGATGATTTGATGATTTAAAGAGATATAGAAAAGTTTCCTACATGCGTGAGAACACAAAAGAAAAAAAATACAAACTTTCCATGAGCTCAATTAAGAATGGTATCTCACGTTGATTCAATAGTCTAGATTGGAAGTTTGGCACCATGATCATGTGTCCATCAAATTTAGATCATGTGCACACTAATCAACCATGCTGGACGTCCGAGGAAGGAATAAGAAAGTTTCCATGTACTATACACACATGGCACACAAGTAAATGAACTCAATTAACAAGTTGCCTATGTGTGACATGTAAAAGAATAAAGGAAATAAAATCAGCAAGTGATCGCATTATCTAAATCATGTGCATAAAAGAAAATAGAAAAGTTTTCTATTCAAATATACACTCACAAAGAGAAGGAAATATTCCTTGCTCACAAGATCTCACCAAATTAGAAACTCTCATTTATGCTCCCTCATGATGCCAAAAAGAGGAAAAATCCAAAATATGCTCACATATACGCTTACTAAACTAGATATGCTCACAAAATCTCTTCAAAGAGGACGTCCTAACTGATATAGGAATCGTTCCAATTCTAATTTTATGATCACATTTAAATAAGAAAACACATATATGCTCACACATGAATAGAAAGCTTTAGTAGTCCCAATTTTCAAACCATGAGCATACTTGCCCTATTATATGCAAACCATCCCATGAGTGTTTGGAAACTTGTCCAAACTTTGTGAACTGCCCTAGCTGCCCAAAATGTCCCCTTATGCTCACTAAAAACCTATATAAACTCCTTCTAGGCTCTCATTCCTCTTATCCCAAGAACAAGGGTTGAGATTTTCTCTTGTTCTCTCTAAAGCCTTCTTCTTGGCATCTCTTTTTACTTCTCTTTTCTTTTGTGCTCATAAGTGAGAAGCTTCAATTTCAGTATTATAGTAATTAGATTTGAGTAATTTTTCTTAATATTGACAAGTGCTTAGACGTTGGGAACCTTAGCTGAATTTTTGGGAGAATACATCATAATGTGGAGGGGATTTCTAGAACTTCTATCTTGTTATTTCAAGTTTCTAGCATGTTCATGCATGCTTATTTTTCAGTTTACAGCATGATTTATTTAGTTTTAGCATGATTGATCATATTTAAATTTTAGTTTAACATGTTTGCATGTTTTTAATCATTCATGAGATCATACCATACCTAGAAACCACGCTTAGGTTTGCTTTTAAGTTTTCAGACATGCTATGTGTGTTTCTATGCTTTCTTAAATATTTAAATTTTGAGATTTAATATTCTAATTTAGTATCATGATTATGTGATTTTAAACATGTGAAAGTGAAGATAAGAACCATATAATGTCATAGTGACCCGTATTGGTGCTATGGGTGTTCTTAACACATGCTTGGAGTATGTGGTTGTAAAATTCAACTAAGGGATACTTGGTATGTGACATTTAATGAAAAGTAACAAGGAGATATCTTTTTACCCTAAAGAGGGGTATCTAAATTAAGAACATCAAGGGAGTAGAACCCCTTTTAGTCATAACATCAACTTGAACCAATTTGATGTATGAATCACTTAATGTTTGAAAGTATGTAAATTTGGATGTGTTAGAAATTTAAAATAACAAGCTAGTTGTTTGATGGATGATCCGCTTGGTTATGTACTCATCCCTTTCTTTTTAACATTTTCAAGAAATTGAATGTGATGGCAATGGAAATATGATATTAGTTATTGTTGGAAAGTTTCTCTTTTTTCAATGTATTGGCATATTGCCCACTTTAGATTTATTTGACTTCCACTGAATTTTTATTTTAAAATTTTGAGTTATGTACTCTTGATTATGAATTCAATAATGTATTCTTTATTTTCTTTAATAAATAAACAATTAGAAATATTTTTTTCTACTTGTAATGCCTTATTAAATTTAAAATTAATCAAATTGGGTGAGACACTCATGAAAGGTTCAATAAGATCTAGAATAAATGAATTAAGATGCAAATTGTGTACTTGTAAATATACCATAAGACCCAACCCGCCTTGTGATTGAGCTTAAACCTGTTTTTAGGGGTTTGGAGTGTTATATAAAAATATCTCAAAGATATTTTGTAAAAAGTCGAAAGGAACGACACTATAAAAAAAATGGCTCTCCTTCATCATTTTCTTTACAAAAATAAAGATAAAAAGTAATGTCACTGCATGCCAAACATGGATTTATTGAGTGGCTTTTAGGGTTTATTCTCATTAAAAATTTCAGTTCAAAATATTATTTACTTATCCTAGTTTTTCTCACATATGGGAATACTATATTTTTAATCAATACATTGTTATTTATCCTATAATTTTGTCTAGTCCAACTCATCTGACCATCCTTAAGAAAAAAATTGTTAACAAATAGATATTGTATATATTAGTATTTATACATGTGATGATGTGCATTTTAAGTAAAATTTTGTTGAAAATTATTAGCAAAAAATCATGTCTTATTAAGAAAAGTATATGTTTTATTTTTTAAGGTGATGAAAATAACTAAATTTTTTAAAATATAGATGATAAAATTATAAAAAAAAATTAAAAATCTTAGAAGGTTAAATTGGAAAAAAAAATATTTATTAAAAAACCTAAATATAGGGGTGAAAGACAATATCTCATAATACTATACCAAAAATAGAATATTCTGGTATAATATTTTAAGTAAAACATGAAACATTTTAAATAAAAATCAGCCATTTGCATTAGGTAGTCATGTGGGGCCTTAATGCGTCAAATGAACTTGAATTAAATTAATCAATTTTTTACCTTTAACTTGGTATTATTTCAGCACATAATTGCCTTTCTTACAACACTGATAAGTGCATCTTGAAGCTCTTTCTTCCTTGCTTGTCTTGGAGCGCTCAAAGGACCAAATGTAAATGTGTTCTCATTATTGACCCTTACCCTTCAATGTCCACTAATATGTCTATTATCATTTCCTTCATCACTTTGATGGATGAAAAGAATGAATGGAGATTCTCTAAAATTAAGAAGCAATTTTAGACCTTGGCCTTTGAGTATAGAGGTAAGAGAATATTATGTAAGTAGTTGTTGAGCATATTAATGCCATTAAGGAGACAATGCAACAAAGTTCTCCTTTATGAGAGTATTAATTGAATAACTTATTTTCATTGAATGACCTAGTTTACCTTGCTTTCCTACTTTTTAAGCTCATGTAACTCAAGTTTCATCTTTTGTTGAATGGCTTTTGAAGTCACTTGAACTAATTCTAATTGATCCATCTTTCACTCTTGCACTTCCTCTAGCACAGTTTTAGCCATCGACAACATTACCTCGTTCTGAAGACAATCAAGTTCTTCACTACAAATTCCAAGCAATGCACTTCATCCATTACTACTAAAGCCATGTCCATAGTAGTCGATCGTCTTTTGCCATCCACCTCTCTAGTCCATCATGATAATGGCTTGATGATACAATCATACAAGATTATCTGAATTTTGGTTTTTTCCTTTTCCTTCTAATTTTTGAAAAAGGAAAGAAGATGTGTAGTAGACTAAGCACAATAGTTTTCCATCATGGTCATAGTTTTAGGTTCTCGAGCATATTACTTCTAATTTACATTTTGTAGGTCTAATCTATACATTTTGATTATACTTTGATGTTTGAACTATCTTGTGAAACATTTTGATATTGTGGTATAGTAATTTCTGCAAGCATAAGATTTAATGTTTGATATTAGGTGTAGTTAGAATTTTATTCTTTTACCGTGACTATGATAAATTTGTTTAAAGTCATCAGAAAAGGGGAGTTTGTTGATGTATGATCCTCACACATGGTATTTTGATGATCATAAACTGATTATCTAGTATTAATAATTCTTTAATTTGAGACGTTATTGCACATAAATATTTTATCCATCAATATTAAGTGATTTTTCAAAGAATTTAAATGAAAAGAATCAGCAACACAAAAAAATAAAAAAAATTAAGACTTATCTTTGGTTTTCTTAGAATTTCTAAGGTTGTAGAATTTTCTTAATAATTCATATACATTGCCAATATTGCTTTTTATGCGCAAAATGTTTTTAAATTACTATGTATTGCTTTTAATCATGATATTATATGCTTTGAAATGCTTAATTAAAAGATTTCCAATAAGTTAATCAAAATGTTGATTTTCATAAGCATGTTTAAGCTTAAACTAGTTATTTAAATGTATGTACACTTAATGGAAAATATTTTTTAAATATTGGAACTTAGAAAATTTCAAAAACAAGATCACTTGAGAAGGAAGAAATGTGTTCCTTGTAAGAAACATGTTTGTGCCACTAAGCTTGAAAATTTCATCAAACACATAAATGGGTTTCCTTGTAACTAAACATTTTGTGAAATTTTAGATAAGCAGATCAACTTCTTTTCCTCTAAAAAATGCATTCCATCTTGTGACCTATTGTGTGAAAATATGAGTTTCTAGTTGGAAACACGTTTCTTGCCAAAATCAAGACATCCATCTCTTCTCAAGGTTTAGACAAAACACATTCCTCAATGTTGGGTTTAGACAAAACACATTCCTCAATGTTTTATTTCTTAACATGAAAAGTTCCAAATTTTCTTGAGATAACTAATGAAATTCATGTTTGAAACAAGTTTCTTAATAAACTTGAGATATTTTTTCTTCTTTTATGGTTTTGACATAAATAAACCTCAACATGGAAATAGCTTTTGGTAAAAATTTGCACAAGTTTATTTATAAGAAGAATACGTTCCACGTTTAGGACATGTTTGATGTGCTAAAGAAACTTTATATTAAAGAAACATGTTTCCTTTATGGTTCAACTAAGTGTGAATTTAAAAATAAATTTGATTCATCTTTTGATATTTCTATTAACAGCACTCAAAAATCTTATTTAAATATTTTGCATAAATTCAACAATTCTTGTGTTTATTTTATATGCTTCAAACTTCAAATTCAAGAGTTCTTAAATTTCATAAACCTATGTGATTTGTCCTCAAACTCTTTCAAGAAGATCAACATATTTACTCGTTACATGTATTTAAGTTTTTAGTTTTTTCTCTTGGGCTTTTAACTTTCATGTTTAATGATCTTTTTTAGGATAAAACATGAAGTGTTTTTGAAGTTCTTAGAGCGACATTTCACATCTCAAAGGAACTTCAACCGGCACACATTCTTGTGCATCATTATATATCATTTTTGGCTAAAGTACATTGAGAGGTAAAATTCATTCAATCTTGTAATATTTAATTTTTCATGTTATGTAAGATTGAGTATACATTGTACAACATTTCTAATATTGGGGAAGGTTTTACATGAAATCCTTCAAAAACCTTGTGTATTAATATAAAGACTAGCAACCTAGACTTGATTTTACATGAAATCCTTTAAAAAACCTTGTATACTAATATAAAGACTAGCAACCCTGACTTGATTTTTATGTAACATTCATTTTGAGCCCATAAAAAGACAAGTTTGTATGGTATTTTATCTTAAAACAGAATTTGGACTTCAACTGTGAATTTCAAAAATTATAATCGAGGGTTAAATAATTAGTGGAGTAGGTACAATGGAAGCATATAAGTGGTCGTATTTTGTCCATTCTACTTGTTCTATTTTACTTGCTTTATTATCTTGTTAAATTATTTATTTGTTATTTAGGGTTAGAAAATCCATTTTAAGCCATACTCCCTCTTGTACACATATTAGGGCCAACATGCATAGTTGGTTAATTTTTGAACTTCTTTCACCTCATTGGGTGGGTTCATTTTGATAAGTGCTTGAAATTTATCTGGATTGGCCCTTATGTTGCTTTAACTTATAAAGAATCTGAAGAACATTTTAGAGTTAACTTTAAAAGTGCACTTTGTTGAATTAAGCTTTATATGGTATTAATCAAAATGGTAAATGCTATTACTAGGTTGGTAGGATGTGACCTAACTTGCACACTTTTCACTAGCATATCATCTATGTATACTAACATGTTAAATGCAATGTTGTCTGCAAACATCTAGTTAACTAACCTTTGATAAATAACCTTTATATTCTTCACACCAAAAGGCATGACCTTATAATAATAGTCATCAAAAAGTGATTAATGTAGCTTTTTCATCTTTAAAGTCCATCACAATCTGGTTGTATCTCGAGTAGGCATCCATGAAGCTTAGTAGTTTGTAGCTTGCAATTACATCCATAATTTAATTAATTTGTGTTAGCAAGAAACTATGTTTAGGGCAAGCTTTGTTGATGTTGAAAAACCCAATGCATGTCCACTATTCCTGATTGGGCTTCTAAGCGAACACCACATTGGCCAACCAAGTAGGGTTTAATGAGTTTGCCCAACATCCTCTTCGAACCCTTGTGCTCAATCTAGATTCAGAGAACATTTTTTTTTGTTTGATAGGCCTCAATTTTTGGGTTAGCATTGAGGTAAAGAGCAATAATACTCACCGCTTGACACATCTTTATGTGACCATACAAAGACATAATTATGATTCCATATGACAACATTGAGTCCATCTGTTAGCATGGAGCTTATACATATCAACTTTGACTATGTTGAATAGATCTCCTATCACTCAAACTTTCACCCAATCATTTTGAGCTTCAAGACTTAAAAAAACCTCCTTGTGATAAATGTTAACATTAGGTTGTGCATCTTGCATATAAGTTGTTCCTCAATCATTACTGAATTTTGTGTTGGTTGTATCTACTTCGTCATCGAGGTTACATAACAACTACTAGATTCTTCCTCACTACTTTAAACCACACCTACACCTATTTTGTTGGGAACACCAAAGCTAACCACTAAACAATATTGCTTGAATGTTATTGAGGTTGGATCTATGAGTAATAATGTCATTGATAATTGGGCACTTTACAACAATGAAATTAACCATGATCTACCCCTTTGGTGTTACATATCTCCTATAAAGCTAGTCATAGGTATATCTATTAGGATGAGTTTCTCCTCAATTAACTCAAACTTCTTAAAGGTTGACTAGTACAAGGCATCTACCAAACTTTCATTATCTACAAGAATCTTGTAGACATTGTAGTTTGTTACGAACATGGTGAATACTTGTGCATCAAAATGTGGGTGGATGACTTATTGTCCTTTGTCTTTGGTGAAAGTGAATATGAAATCACTTTTTTATGTTTTTTTTTTATGTTTTTTAAGTCAAAACACTAAGTTTAGGAATTTTGATTTTGCCTTTTAGGCATATGCCTTCTCTTGTTAATTTGACATACTAATTTAGCTAGGTCCTCCAAAAATAATTTAAATTTATCTGGCATCTTTGTGTTCTAGTCAATTAGTGTTACTTTCTATTGATTAGGTATAATATGTAACACCCTGACTTCCAATTGGACCTCCTGTCACGTATTATGGGTCTAGCGCAGAGATGCACCCCCTTAGGTTGTAACACCCCGGGACCTTGCGAGCGTGCCATGTCGCGAGCAAATAGATAGAGAAACAAAAAAAATTTGACAACGATTGATCGAAATCTTATTCGAATAAAATGTTAGCAGTTTAGATTATTTTATTTTATATATAATTATATTTATGGTGAATGAGATTTAACAATTAAATTTTCATGGTCGATGGAAATCTTGATGCGAATAAAATTTAAATTGAAAAAAAATTAAAAATTAGCAAAAATAAACAATTTATATAAACGACGGAAGTCTTAAAATGAATGAGGAAATTACACTATTAGCCTACATGTACAAGTTTATAATACGATTTAATATGGTTGGCAATTAACTATATATATATATTAAAGTTTTTAAATAATCTGATAGTGACTTATACTAAAGCTTTAAATAAAATAAAATGATTAGTATTGATTTCATGATATGGATACATACATACATATATATATATATATATATATATTACGAAATCTGGAAAATTAAAGATCAGGCGCCAAACCAAAAATTTTAGGTTTGGTGGCCGGATAAATGGTAGAGGAATCAGGAAATCACTAGAATAGTTAAGTTTGGCAGTAAACGGTTGAAGCTTCGGGATGGTTTCAGCTCTCTAAATGGATGAACCGACCGTTAATGGGAGGAAATATAGGCTGCTGGTTGGGGTCCGTGAAACAGAGGAAAGAAGAATAAGCTGCTGCTCGGATGTATGGTGGCACGAACAGAGGGACGACAGAAAGATAGAGCTGGAACTGAGAGGATTGAAGAAAGAAGCTAGAAGCAAGAAGAACGAAACCAGAGGACTGAAAGCAAGCCAAGCTTGCTGCTGCTATTGCAGGGAATGGAAACGGAGAAGATGAGACTGCAGTGAGACACAGCCGAGAACAAAGTAATGGTGCTGCTACTGCTTTGGACAAAACCAGAGACGATGAAGGTGAGATGGGAAAGGGTGGCTGCAGCTACTGCTGCTACTACCACCGGACGAACAAGAGAATGAAGAAGAGGAGATGCAACTGCCGGTGCTGCTGCTGCTACCGGTGCTGCTGCTGCTACCGGTGCTGCTGCTGCTACCGAATGAAGAGGAACGCCATGCAGAGACAATGAACCGAGCTTGATGGGTCTGTTGCCGTTGCCGTTATTGTGTTGCTGCTACTATGGCTGCCGGACGAGGAAGAAGAACCAGAGCAATGCTCTGTTCTGTGAAGGCTGATGCTGCTGTGGGTGTGTGTTGTTGGATCGGCCATTGAAGAAGACGACTGACTGAAGAAGAAGCAGAGTGCAATGAAGAAGAATGAAGCGAGGAAGAGGAATTGCAGCAAAGAACGAAGAAGTAGTTGCAGTGGGTGGAAACAAATACAACTGCTGCAATCTGGGCGTGGAGAGGAGGACTAAAGCTGCTACTGCTGGTGCTCTGTTTTGAAGATGAAGACTCTGTGTGCTGTGAACCACGAACAAAGGAAGGAAAGGAAAAACAGAGGCTGTGAGTGGTGGAATTGGGTGAATGATGAACAAAACTCTACCGTGGGGGGGGGGGGGGGGGGGGGGGCGCGCGGGGGGGGGGGGGGGGGGGGAAGGGCGAGGAACACGG
>JAJIYU010006105.1:0-21178 GCA_030144865.1 Tinospora cordifolia | reverse complement strand
TGAATGAGATAGAAATGAATAGATAATTGGATAACTAGAGGTCCGGTGCACTCCTCATTTGCGCGGTGAGGAGCAGATTCGCTCTGTTATCTGGAAGGAGGGAGATGGCTCATGTTTTAAAAAGAGTGCATGTTATTGAAATCAAATGCATGTTCACACATTAAGTTACGCATGTATGTTATGTTTACTTCATTTCGTAAGTGATTTGAATTTGTTTTACTTCGCATGTTTTTATACATATGATGGCTGTATAATACTATAAGTTAGATTATTCACTGAGCTTGTTGTTTGCTCACTCCACTCTCAATTATTTTCTCCAGGTTTTGACAGGAAAGGTAAAGGGAAGATGATGTGAAATGGTTATTGGGTTTTTTTTTTTGAAGTTAATAATATCAAAGAAGTGTAAACATTAGTTAGATTATTTTTTTGGGAAATGGCTATAAATGTGTAATGTATTATTAGGAAAATGATGGATTTTGTGGATGTATGGTTATGTGGATGACGGAAAATATGTGGTTTTGTATATGATTGTGACTATCAGGTGTTTTGAAATTGTGAAATATTATATTTTTAGAGGAGACCCTGCCAAAGTTTTTAGAAAAAAACTGGGTGATTTGATTAGGAAGGCTTACAGGGTTTTCGGACATGTCAGAGTTCTGACATGTTTGAGAATTCTGTGCCGGTCGTGACATCACCTGCGAAGGGGTCGCGACGCTTTTGATTTTTGATGTAGAAGATTGTACAAAACGCAACTACGGAGCATACTCTCTAGGTCATAAGCAATAATAAAAAGAATTCAACTTAAACAAATAAAACAAGCAAGCATTATTAAATCAAAATAATAAATTAAAAGAAAGGGAAAGAAAATCACATCGAGATCGCTTCCTAAAATTGTGTAGCACTTTGTTGCTACTACTTCACAAGCTGTTTAGAATAACTTAAGAAAAGAAGAAAAAGACTGAGGTTGCCAAGAAGGAGGCAAAGAGAGAGCAAGATAAATTTTAACTCTGTCTTTGGGATGAGTGAAATGGTTAGAGTAGGGGGTTTGAGTCTTATAGGGTTGGTTTCATCATTTTTCGCCTTCCAAATTAGAAGAATTTCTATTTTTATCTTGCTTTGGTGGCTAGATGATTAGGGTTTTCGAATTAAGGTTTTTTGGGATTTTTTGTCCGTTTAAATCAATGGTTACAAGGCCTTTTTCAGATCAGATCAACGGTTAAGAAAAGAAAAAAACAATTTTTTTTTAATATAAGAAAGGGGGGTGCCGAATTCACGCTCCCCCCATGCGCACGAAATTAAATTATATATATATATACATATCAAACCATATATTAATATAATTTAATAAAGAAAACTATAACCATATAACTATAACTATTTTATCATTTAATTGCATATAACTAATCAATTTATATATATCTGTAACTATATATCAATCTATATTAAATGCTTAGTATTAACATATATCAATCAATAAAAAATGAATATACTAATTAAATTAATCCTGTATAATTACTATAACTTAATTAATCCTACTATATACTTAGTGTAAATAAATTAATATGTATATGCATGTGGTTATATAATGCCAAGATATGTACTTCAACACCATTTAATTAATCAATTAAATTTTATGAGTCTATCTTAATTAATTCAAAATAATATATATACAAGCATCAATTAATAAAATGGCACAGGCTAATATATACATGTGTCTAAATCAATTAAATCGCATACAATATTTTTTAGTAATAAGAATGACATATTAACCTTATTGGTTAAAATATTGTGTTTAAAATAATAGGTTCCGAGTTCAAACCTCAATTTGTCAGTTTTGGGGTCAGAATACTACTAATAATAATAATATTAAATAAAAAAATAAAAAAATATTTGAAAGGTAGTAATCACAAGAGATCATTTTAGTGAAAAATTAATTGAAGAAAATAGTATAGTTATAATATCGAATAATGACTATAGATTAATAGAATATATATTAAATTTATTAATAAATAATGTACACTGTATTGAACTAAGACATGTGACACACTTTTAATAATGATCACATAAAATTAAGTTATATCAAAGACCATGGAATCATAGATAAAAAAAATTAGGTGCCAAAAATTTTAAATTTCAAATTTAAAAGATATCATAGTCTGAATTATCTTTGATCATTGGCAACATGAAAATATCCTCATTTAGTTACACTATAATAGGATGATAATAAGAAGAGACTAAAGAGAATAACCAACATTAAAATAGTTTCTGAAAAAAAAAAGAGAATGAAAAAACTAAAGAAACAAGAAAATATTATGCAATAAGTGTAAATAAGAAGGAAATAAAAAACCTTAGCCACCCTCACTCTCTCACGAGGATGTCCCCCCTTCTTACACACATCAAGGGCTAGAATTTCATCAAAATATCATGCACTCTCTCTCACTTTGACAACCCTAGAGAATGGGAGAATAACCCTAGGGTTTGCACAAGGAAACCCTACACTAGCCACTACTCTTTCACCCTCATACATAAACCCTTGAGTGACCCATTTTTTCTCTTTTGCACTCATCATCTTTACTCCATTCCTATCATCATTTCATCACCTTAGAGCTACCAAGAAAAAATGTCCAAGAAGGAACACAAGAAGATCAAAAAAGAAAACCTTCAAAGTGAGTAAAGTCATGGTTCTCTTGCATTCTTCTCCTCTTTCTTTTTCTCTTCACCAAACCACTAACCAAAGCCACCCAAATCTCCATGTTTTAGCCACCATTAGAACACTTTTCCAGCACCTTTCCGAAACTTGAAAATGTCATAAACACCAACTAAACAACCATGAAAAGAAACTATCACAGAAATACCTCAAACTTAGTTATCTCCCTACTTGAACCCATGTTTTTGGCTTATGAAGAGACCACACATGGCACATCCCTATGGGTGTCCAAAACCTACTATTTTTCTATTAGATAACCTTCAAATGACCCTTGAATAACCACCAAAAACCCAATTGAAAATTGTTTCCAAAGCCCATGCAAAAACTCTACAAAACTACATTGAAAATTCATGTCCAACCTACACTATGTACACCTTTTGGCCATGCCACCCACTTGGTGTTTAAAGTCCATGTTCTAACATGTTTTAGCATTGATATTGCAGCTTCAAGAACTATAAAAATAGCAGGGAAAAGGAGGAGTAAAATTCACTCAAAGAAGAAGAAGAAGGGCTCACAAATGAGATATAACACCCTTAAAACCCTAGTTTAGGGTGTTATTTTTCAATATGCATGATCAACATTAGGTACTAAGGTAAAGTGTGTTTTCCAGCATAAAAATCACCCTCCTTAGATGTATTTTGAACCAGATAGTGGCAGCATAACACTACATACAAATCCCTTAGGGTATGTGGGTGAAAAACACAAAAGTGTCTTAAAGTAGACACAAGACATGGAAAATATCAGCCATACACACACATATGCATTGTAGCTAAAACACTCAAAATTAGAAATTTCAAGGGCATTTTAGTGTGTATAAGCATGGTTGCAAGTGTGCAGTCATGTAACAATGATAAGGGAATAATGAAGAAAAATGTGGGGAAAGATGAGAACCAATCCCTAAAGTTATGGTCTTGATTTGGAGGCAAAACGAGCATGAAAACTCTCAAAAATAGGGTTTTTCATCTGCCTTACTGTTAAAAGATAGGGATGAAAGTTAGGGCCCCTAATACTAATGTTAAACATTTAAAAAAATATTAGGGTATCGTTTAGAATTGAAGGAAAGTGATTAAAAATGAAAACTTCAATCCATGGCCTTATAAGACACAAAACGAATCAACTTAATATACTTTTATAAGTAATATAAACCAAGTGTTAAAATAGGTTCAAAATGGTTAGTCACATGAAATGATAAAATCGAGCCCACTAGAATAGAGCATAGCCATGGTTTCGATACAAGGGGTACATGAAGACCATGGTTATACTAATGTACATGTACCATCGGTATCTCCTTGTTGTGCAGTTTCCTCATGGCTTGATCAACAATAGCTACCGATGCCTCAACATATGAACAATCCTCTCACAACTTAACATGTCTCTAGTTAACCATGTGTGAGTGTCTAGGTGGTATTTTCTCAACATAGACACATGAAACATATCTTGTCTCCCGATAACTGAGGTGGCAATGCCAATCGATATGTAACAGAACCTATCCTCTCGAGGATCTTGAGAAGTTCAATATATCTCGAAGCAAGTTTCCCTAAAATGCCAAACCGAGTCAGGTCCTTTCAAGGTGAAATTCGGAGACAACATCAAACTGAAGGACCCTCCTTCAGTTATCAACATAACTTTTCTATTGGTCCTAAGTGGCTTTCAATTATGTCTAATCCTTTGTGTTTTCTTATTCTTCTCCTGTATGAAAGTAGGGCCCAAGACTGCTCTGTCACCACTCTCAACCTAGCAGGTGGGGGATTTACATGGTCGACCATACAATGCTGCAAATGGTGTCATTACGATGCTCGATTGATAGCTTTTATTATAAGAAAACTCATACAAGGCCAAATGATCCTCTTACCTACCAACAAAATCCAAATTACAAGATCACAACATATCTTTCAAAATCTAGATCACTTGCTTAGACTGACCATTGGCTTGCATATGGAACATTGTGCTAAGGTTCACCTTCTTCCCCAACTAAACTTGTAATGCATGTTGAAATCAGGACGAAAACCTAGCGAACCTATTTGACTTAATAGACAAGGAAACCCCATGAAATCTCACAATCTCACACATATATAGGTGGCTTAGCCTCTCAACCAAGTCTCTGCTATGTATTAGGGAGAAATGAATAGACTTAGTCTATCTACGATGGCCCAAATAGTATCATGTCTCTCTTGAGTCTGGAGTAGCCCTATCACAAAGTCCATGGTAATGTGCTCCCATTTCCACTTGGGAATAGCCAAGGGTTGTAGTAAACCACCAAGTCCTTCGTGTTCCTTAACTTGAAGGTACGTGTCACATCTCTGGATGAAGGTTGCTATATCTTGCTTCATCCCCAACCACTAATAAGTATGTAAAGTATCCTAATACATCTTATTAGCACCTAGGTGAATGGTATATCTCGAGTGGTGAAGCTCTTCTAACACTCCCTATCTGAGGCGAGGGCCATCCAATACCCTCAATTGTCTCTTGAACCTCAGTGCACCATCAGTGTCAATCAAACCCTCCACATGAGAAGTGTCATTTGTCTACTCCCAGAACATTACATAATTAACATCACAAGGCTGCTCCTCTGTGATCTCAACAAGCAAAATCAGTTGGATTCTCATTTGTGCATTGACTTTAGTTTGAGTTGAATTCTCGTGGATACTCATCATTGTCACATAATCAATCATCCTCCACTTTTGATACATAATCAATTTGAGTTGAATTCTTGTGTATGTCTACCATACAATCAGTTTGAACCTGTACTCTAGTGCAAAAATCTAGCCATGCACACACCATATCCCACATGCATTCAAAATTGTGATCATATGTCCTATCCGTGCATGAATGCATATGAAAATCAGCTATGAAAGTGGCTGAAAAACATTTTTTATATGAACGTAAACATCCTTGAATAAGCATAGGTACATTAGATTTCATAAAAAAAAATGATTTCATGTGCATGTACGGTGGTTTAGGCCATGATTTCATGCACACTTGCATGTTGGATGAGCCTGAGTGTTATAATGCCAACGTTGCTAGCCTTGGAGCCTTATACAAATATTTTGCGTTGAAACGTAAGTAATGAACATGATTAAAATGTGTTTTATGTTATTTTTTATTTTTATGACTATCATTTTCTTTCCCTAGTCTTAGACCTCTATGATTGTTACCCACCTTTTATAAACGTGAAACTCTACTAATTTTTAATATAATAATTATGTAAATGGATGAAAGTCGGGGTAATTTTTATAAAAACGTTAAAAGACAAATTCCTGTTGCCGCCCCTTTAAGGGGCGGCAATGGATGAAAAATTAAAAAAATATATATAAACTAAAAAATTGTGGTGCCACCCCTTAAAGGGGTGGCATGTAGTCGGTTAACAAAAAAAAATTCTTTCCACCTCCGCACATGATGTGGTATGTACTTGTCAAGGACATGCCTAAATAAGGAAATTATTCTATCTGGCACCTAAAATGGGATATATAATTTTTATCATGCCTTATAAAGTCCTTTTTTCTCGGGACAACTTGTTGCTAAAATTTCTCTTTCTTGATGGGAAACATGTTATCTAGTGATGGAAACCATATTGATATTATTACATTTCAATGACGAGAAGCAAAAGCTGCTGTTAGATATTTTTGCCTTAGGACACAATAACAAGGGACCATGATGGTACTTCTCTCATTGCGAAAACTATTCGATGATAATTTTACCATATTTAATGATAAGACTACCACGTCATTATACATTATTTTTATTGTAGTGATGTACTAGGGTGATGGTCCTAAATTAGGACATTGTGGATCACCCTAACATTTCTTGGATATGATTTCAACCATTTGATATTCTATTTATAATATGATTTTTGACTTTGATTTTGATTGGATTGATACAATACGTAGACATCAATCACTCCTTACATAGGTCCAAATGGGTTAACTAGCCATTAGGTATCATTTTGAGATTATCGATCTCTTGGACTACAGTGGGACACGAAGGTTGAACCTTTTGATCTTAACTAAAACTATAAGTGATTGGTTGACACGTCTAATGTTTGATAAGTACTTATGTTCTTTGCATATTGACTTTCATAATATCTTTGGTATGCTGATATGATCCATCGTGTTCTTTGAGCTCACCCCTCCTCTTTCTCTCACAGGTAATAAGGTAATATATAACAGATGATCATCATAATATCTACTTCGAAAGAGAACAGTAGTTTTCTCTATTAGCTGAAGTAACCCTAGAATGGGTTATTTCAATTCTTGGAGGAGTTGGGCGTATGGATCCATTAGGAAACATTTCATTTATTTTCTTGAGGTGTAATGTGGCTATGCGGCCTAATATCATTGAGTTTGATAGCTATGACTAATTATTATTATTTTGATCAATTTATTCAATGGAATATTTGGGAGTTTTGTTTGAATAATTTGTTGTTGATATTTTTTATTCTTTATTATGAATCGTATGATGAGTCTAAGCACACACACACACACACACACACACATATATATATATGATGCTTTCAAAAGGCCACGTTATTTGACTTGCAAACATATGATGTCACAACCCCTTTTTAGGTGACGTCATGACTGATAAAGAATTCTCAAACATGTCAGCGCACTAACATGTTAGAAACTCTATAAGCCTTCTTAACCAAATCACCAATTTCTTGAAAATTTTTTAACAAAGTCTCCTCTAAAAATGTAATATGTCATCAAATTTAAAATCACTTGATAATTACAATCAATATAAAAATAGATATTTATTCATCAAGTTAACCATCTATTTACATAATATCTATAATTTGTTCTGATAATACATGTAGATGATAATACATCTCCAAATACAGTAGTTTGACTAATTATTATAATTATCACATACGATTAACTCTAAAAGAAACTAGTAATGATATTACAACATCTTTCCTTTCCATTTTTTTGTCAAAACCTAGAGAAAATAATGGAAAGTAAAGTAAGCAAACAACAAGCTTAGTGAATAATCTAACTTATGATATTATATAGTCATCATATGTATAAAAACATGAAAGTCAAAACAAATTTCAAATCACTTATAAATGAAATAAAAATATCATACATGCATCATATAATGTATGAACATGCATTTAGTTTCAACCATATCCAATCTTTTTTAAAAAAAACATGCACCATCTCTTTTCTTTCAGATAACAGAGCGAGTCTACTCCTCATGTACACCAATGAGGAGTTGCATAAGCCTCTAATTATCCAATTATATATATATATATATATATATATATATATATATTTCTATCTCATTCATCTCATGCTAGGAATGCACCAACTAAGATCATCACAACGGTTAATCTTGTGAGTTTGTTCCCTGAGACTATGACCAATAGAAATATTGTTATGTCAATAACCTACTTAGGTATATAATTGACATGCTATAATGCATCAAATCATTTCATGACATTCAAATAAACATGAAATACAATATATCATTCTATTTAAATAAAATCAAAATTTTTAATATAATACCAATGTCACACATAATATCACAAGTAAATATTACTCACCAAATTTACCGTTCAACTAGTTCCTAATATCCAATAACAATTTATCTCCATAGTACCAATATACTCTTGTCACCAAAAATCAGTTTACATGCATCAAATCAAATTCACCCAATTTAAATTTATTTTATAAATTATTTTAAACGTATTTACAGGTCATATTTAATCCAATATATGTATTTGATCCCATGTATTTGTGTGCATTAACCCGAATATGATCAATAATCTTTAAGATTATTTTTCTGCTCATATAAAATATTTCTATAGCAAAAAAATATCAAACATAAGCTTTTTAATTGTATTTTTACTAATTTTTTAAATTTTGATAAATAACTCGAATGATCAATTACCCATCAAAATCTTAATTGATATCCAAAATTCATGAATTTGGTGTCAATGGCATGAATTTTTGTTCTCTACATTTTTATGAGATCCAATTAAAATTTTATTTGGGTTTGGACATATTTAAAAACTCCCCCTAAAGTAATTAAACTTTGGATATTTATATTGGTATCTAAAAGATAAATGAATACAAATTAATCACATATCTGTTATCTACGTATCAATAAGAATATACTGGTATGATTTTTATTTGGTTTTACTCGCAGTGGGGTAGTACTCATTTTTAGGTACTATTATAAAATATTTTTACAGTAAAAATTACACCCCTAGAATCGTAGTATGTGACTTATTTAGCAACTTTATAACAAGAATAAAGAAAAATATCTTACCTATACATTAAATCCGTTAAAAAATTAGATTTTCCCTTTTCTCTCTTGTACACGTACTGTTCTTTCTCTGGTTTGGTTTCGCCTAAAATAAAAAGTGAAAGAAAGCTATAGCCGAATCGAAGTGAATAAATAACTACCGCTATATTCACATGCATATATTCACATGTTATGCCCTCGTCCTTCCATCCTCTCTTTCAATATTTTATTTATTTATTTTTGTTTTGTATTTCTCCTTAATTACATAATAGCTCATATATATGATATCAATGTAACCTATATATATATATATAACATTTATATGATTCAAAAATAGCTTATAATAATCTCTCACATGATTTTAATAATGAACCATCTTATTATTATTATTTTAAATTAGTTAAATTTATTTATGGGTTATATATATAGATATTATTCTATGTGACATTAATTATATTTTTATATATGTATAAAATAAATATTTATATACATATACATCATGTCTACATGTTATAAAAATTATGAATTATTACACATGAGATTTTTGGAGCAGATGTGAGATGAAAAATTGAGATATGTGATATTTTGTACCTCACCCAACTCTTGGGACCCCACCCAACTTTTGGGACCCGAGACTTGAAGTTGTTAAAATTAATTATTTGACAAGGGCATTTTGGTAATTTTTAGATAAATAAACATGATCAACAAAATGAAAATATGACTTTTGTATTGTAAGTAACCTAACCTTCAAAAACAAGATTTTCCATTTCAAGCACATGACCATTATGTCGTAATAGAAAAACCTCAATCAATGCTATATCACCATTTGAATCAAACAGATACTTAACAAATATAATGAAAAAGGGAAGTGCCCAAAAGAAATCAAATAATCATTATCTCTCAAAAAATAGTATTTAATATATTATAGGCTTTGTAGAAGGATGCAACATATAGCCTCACATCCACATTAGAGAGAGAAGCTTTTGACACTGAATTCAATCCCTAAGTCACATTGAAACAAACTCAATTATTGTATTAACGCCTCCCTTTTTAACATTAAATATTTTTAATAATTTTAAGACATATGTGGTTTATATGATACACAAGATCTGATAAAATCATTTTTATGAGATAAAATAAATAGAATTAGATTAGATAGGATGAAATTAAAAATAAAGCAATATATACTTTGTTTATTGTGACGTAGGACAAGTAAATACATATATATAATCATAACCATAGTTTTCTCCAATATTTAAGCACACAATCCGACTAATAACAAAGAAATCAATTTTTGAAAGACTTGGCTTTACGCCTATTACGAAGCATGACTTCATTCTCTGGAGTTGTACACAAGCCGCACTATTGTATTGGCGTAGCAAATCAGAAGTTATTTTAAGCATATCTGCTCCTTTCATTTCCTTTTTTCTTTGCAATGCGAGGTTCCTTTGCTTCTCCTGTACCCTTCTAGCGTATAACTTTATTGGGCTCTTGAGAAACCAGCACAGGACCTGTTGCTTGCTCCAAACATAAGAAACAGAGGGCACTGAGATTTCAGTAATACTTCCTTAAGCATCAAAGAACCAAGAGATTAAACGTAGAATATAAACAAACCTCAAGCTTGAAGACCAATTATTTGATGAATTTAACTGTATATTATTATAAAAGCAAAATGATATGTAACGATCCGTATTTTTAGACATTGAGTCGACGGGTTCGACATAGATTTTCATGTATCAATTAATGAATTATAAATGAAAATACATGATTTTTGGCAATAGTATTAATTAATAAGTGTATTACTTGAAAAATTATAATAAATAATAAATAATGAAATAATTATTTAGTAGGAATTAAGTTGAAAAAAATGAAATGAATGAAAATGATGAATAAAATAAATTAATTACCATAGACGTGTATATATATATATAAAATGTATAGATTAATATTATATATATAATGTTATATAATTGATTATGTAATGTTATAAATATAACATTATCTATAATTAATCTTGTATAACATTATGAATTAATTCACATGAAAAAACATGTAATATAGGAAATAACTAAAATTTTTTGTTTATTGTATATTATAACAAATTTGTGAAGACGTCCCGTAGTGTATACCAAGAGCGGAACACGTATTAACTGTGAGCTTTTGGTATTTGGGCTCAATATTGATAGACGGGTCTGGCAACCAGGAGAGCATCGACAGTCAATCTAGTCTATGAGTAGTAATTTGATATATTTATTTAATCTTTTACTTTATTTATGGTTGTTGCATAATTGTGTTTCACATGCATTGCTTATTGCATTGAAATGAAGCATCTTGGGGGGACTCGTGTTTGAGTCTCGCCAAGAACAAAACCCACTACCCAGTCAGCCCCTTGTGTGGGCGAAGTGTCAAAATGTGGGACAATATCGGTTTAATAGCGTTGGTCACTGTGCCACTTTCACTGAGTCCCCGGATTGGAACCCAAGTCCTCTTGCACGCGTCATGTCAGGCCTAGCGCATAGATAAGTGCTCCCTTTGGCTTAGATGCCATGCATGTGGGACTTTACACATTTCTGTGAGTCTGATCCACCGGGAACCTAGGGTCGTCAACCTCTTTTCAACTCACTAAATTCGTTCTCAATTTCATAGAATGAGAAAACATGTCAATCTTGATGGAAAAGCATACTATGTCTATCAGCAAATCTCATAACTCAGAAAAATAATTTTAAACACTTCACCGAATTTTTTTCACAGTAAATATTTATAATGAAAACAAATTGCTGCAGCGGAAACCATCAAAATCACCAACCCATACAACAAGGTTCAAGTAACTAAAAATATACATGTTATAAGCCTTTGAAGGCAACATCTCAAAATACACTTCAAAATTTAGTATAAAAACCAAGCTCATAGAGCCAAAGTTCCAAACAACATTTTAAAATATAAAATAGTTCTAAAAGAAAATAACTGGCCACATGCCCTGTTCAAAATATATACATGATCTGTGAAAATGAGACAAAAATAAGAATACAAGTCCAACAGTGACCTCCTATTGAGATCACTTACTAGCTCTTGAATCAACTGGTCAACTAGTGTACTCCACCTCGGCGAGTACCTGTAAAAGGGAGTCGGGTGAGCTCGAGAGCCCAGTGGATCATCCCTACACAACACTAGCATTATATAAACCAAAATCCAAAACATGCACATACTTTCATTACATTAATTATTTCAAACATTTAATTGTTTTGTTGTACTCTAAGATCGAAAGAGTTATACTCCCGATGTCCCTCTATGACATGAAATCGATCCTAGCCAGTATTATCTCGAGCCATGATACCGTTCTCGACTTGTCACAACATCCAAGAACAGGTGCAATGGCGTACAAACACTACTCAACCATCCGAGGAACCCTCAGTCATCGCAGGCGACTCCAATAAGGACACCAACAATGGGATCCGAAAGGAGTTGTGCGGCAAATATGGCCATGTCCACGAGTTGTCAACAGATGCCACCATCGCCCCAGTACATGGAATTATTAAATCTTAATTTAATCTTCTTTAGTTTCAATAGATTTCATTCCATACCATATCATCATACAAGGTATCTATCTCATGTAGCAAGTAAAAAAAATAACTAGACATTATGCTTCATATTCAATCAATACTGAAAGTATATAACCAGGCATTATGCTTCATATTCAAGCAGATACTAAAAACATCTAACCAAACATTATGCTCAATCGTCAATCAAAGCATTTAAGAATTACACCCATCCTATCATACATCTAACATCCTAGGCTACACAAACATCATGCTTTGAACTTTAAGTCTACGTAATACTAGTGAGTAAGAGAATCCCGCCCACCTATATATGCCGAATGAACCCTTGCGCCACTTCACAAAAGTTCACTGCCCTAAGGGCGTCTGCAATGCTCATACGCTCGGTGCAGACCGAGCATATGAACTTGCAGACATGTCATTTTAAAAAAATAAAAAAAATAAAAAAACTAATCTGGGCGTTGAGGTGGCGCTCCATTGAGCGCCACCTCAGCTGTCTTTATACAGCATTGCGGTTGCTCTAATATTCTTGATCTGAAATAAAAATCAAATTAATTAATTAATTAATTTTCAAGTCCTGGCTATTCAAGGATTAGAAATAATCTAAGCTTATATTTTAGAAAAATAACTTTTCTACTATTTAAAACTTTTAATCCAAAAATAGAAAATTCAAGTAATTGTTCCCAAATCCCCTACACGCCATTCACTTTAAATAAAAAAATATTCTAGGCTTGGATACTCTTAAAACTTCCATATCTATTTTTCCTAACTTTGAATCTTTCCAAAGATCCCTATTTTTGTTAGACCTCAAAATCAATTTAGTCTCAGATGACGAAACCTCCAGACTCCACAAATCTATTTCATTCATCTCCACACTCTATTATTCATATCAAAATAATATTCCTTAACCACAGATCTCTCTGATCTAAGCCTCCAAAATTCCTATTTCCACAAATAAATATTATTAAACTCTTAAATGTCAATAATATGTTCCTTTTGTATCCAAAATAATTTATTTAGATCAGAACAAAACTTTTTCAACTCTAAAAATCTGAACTAGGACTCTTCACATATATTCACTGTTTTAAATTTTTTCCTAACAATAGAAAATTTACATATTAAATTTTCTAGGCCTCTACTACATTTCCAAATTAAATAAACTAATCTAAAGCTTAAAACCATTCAAAAATTCCCTTAACTTTTAAATAAAACATTTCTATTTCAGTAAACAATTCTAATGTTTAATATTTGCATCAAGAATCTAAATAAATTCAATCTTCAATCACCAAACCTCCAAACTACAATCATAATCACCATTCATGTTCATTCTAGGCCATCAACATGAAATTCCTTATAAAAGGGTCTCCAAAAATCTGGATTTCCTATTTCACCACATTGGCATACAAAACTACATTCATTTTCTTCGAAATTCAAAATATAACAACTTTACTTTTGACTATTACCTTAAACGTTGAGCGGATCGAGTTTTATCCTTGCCTAAAGGATTTTGCCCCCAAATTGCCTAGATTTGATCAAATTCTATTAGATTCGTCAAAAACTACAAATGAACAGTCAAAACTTTTAGAATTTAGTCTAGAATCACTAATTCATCAATTTAAAAGGAAGATCCAAGCTCAATTCACTCCAGATCATTCCGTGCTTTAAAAACCCCAAATTGCTGATTAATTTTGTGATTTTGATGTTGTTAGCTTATGGAAAATGATTTTAACTAGTTTAAGGCTTTAGAATCTTACCTTAGTTGCTTAGAAATGCTCTAGATCTGATCTGGATCATTTTGACTGTCTCCGAGCGAAAATCGGATCTCCGGTGACCAAAATCGGATGCCCCAAAATGTGATTTGCGATTTCTCTTTTTTTTTTTTTTTTTTTTTTTTCTGTTTGTAATTTTTAAAGGTAGTGAATAGTACCTGCGGGTATTGTTCATAGATTCCCCCTTTTTTATTTTTCTTATTTTTTTTATATTTTAGCCCCACTTCTCCCTTTTTTTTCTAGGATTTGTTCGAAAAGGCCCCCATAAGTATCCTTTTTGTTTTTTGATTTTTCCCCCAACTTTAACCAATGTAATTTATTTTATTTCTTTAATAAATATTATAATAAACATTTAAATCTTATTTTTGAACATTTTTATATTTATTTAGTATTTTTAAAAATTTATTTACTTCTTTTTTTGCGAACCTCGTATATTTTTAACTTAAATATTATAAATTTTAAACTTTTAATCCTTTTTCAAACTCTCATTTTTTTTTTCCAAACTTTAGGTTATACATATATCTATTTAAAAAAATCATATTTTTGGACATTTTACTATTCATTTAATATATCTTTTTTATAATTTCATTTTCGATGTGTACGTGTTAAAAAATTTAGGGTGATTACAGACGAGGCCTGAGATACGAGTACAGATCTTCAGATGTGCCAACCTGGCCTCCGGATAAGAGGTTCCGAGGTGCGGACATGGGATCGTGATGGTTCCGAGATAAAACTGATCGATAAATCTTTAGATGTGTTGACCTGACCTTAGGATGAGAGGTTCTGACGTGTGAACATTGGATTGTGATAGCTCTGAGATAGAGCTGATCAACGAATCTTTAGATGTGTCGACTTGACCTAGTGATGAAAGGTTCCGATGCGCAGACATTGGATCGTGATTGCTTTAAGATAGGACTAATTGAAAAGTCTACAAATGTACTGACCTGGCCTAGTGATGAGAGGTTATGAGGTGCAGACATTGGACCATGATAGCCCTGACGTAAGATTGGTACGTTGGTACACTCTACGGATATATTAGAGTGGTGCATGGCACACTCTACTGGTTCGGGGGTGGCGACTGTACCACTTGGTCAGTGGGCCATGATCGTTGAAATACGACAGTATGACCTAGTCGGTGGTCCATGATTGTCAATTGATATTGAAGTATGGCCTGGACGATTGGTCACGTCCATCCAGAATGACATTATGATCAAAGGATCCTTAAAGTGAAAGAAGGGTGCCGAGTTTAAATACTGGACCCTTGAATCATGGCATACTTCACGACATATTTCATGGCATATTAGGCTGCAACATTTTTCTGTGAATGATTGTACATACTATTCATTGTTGCATTTTATTTGAATGCTTATAATGTTGTTGTTGCATTGCATATAGAATGCTAGACTTAAGTAAATATATCTGTTGCTACTCATTGGGCTAACATGGATATCGAGATTTCCACTCTTGACATTTCAAGTCCAGTGTGGATAAGGAGAAAGGCGTGCAGTACACATAATCTTTTCTAGCCTATCCCTAGTAGGTTGTTTTATTATTTTTTCTAATTTGGTATTATAAATCAGTATGTAAAAGTTTTAAAAAAATGTAAAGTTAAACTGGACTATGTAATATAATTAATGTTAAAGAGTTCTGCTGTTGTTACATCATTCTGCTTAACTTGTTATTGTTACACTCTGAACACTATAAATGTTTTGATGGTAAGGCTTAATAGTTGTTTGCAAGTTTGACTAAGAAGTAGACTTGTTTGACTATTATGCTAGTCGGATTGCCCGTATGAAGTTTCAGAAGGAGTTTCAACAATGTTGGTATCAGAGACCACAAGATTTTTCCAAAGTTGGAATTAAGCAGAAATATATGAGTCCAAAAAGTTTTATTTTTCAAAACTTATTTTCGAAAATATATTGTATGGTAGTGGTAAAATAGGCTTTAGGGGTGATATGTTTGCAATGTTTGATTTTGACAAATGATTTTGTATTAATTGTAGACTAAGACGCCACCTAAATGCAGTAGACTATGGCGGGTACTGCAAGATCCTATATTGTGACCTATACCACCACCACCTGCCAAGCCTGATATGTATTGATGACTCGAAGGTCTTATCTGAGCCCAAGGGGAGTTGATCCAATTCTCTAGTGTTGTACTACATTAGAGGATAGATGGGGTCGTGGCCAATATGCAGTAACCAACACTCCCTGCAACTTCTACTCCACCTGTAGTTGAGCCAGCTGATGGAGATGATGATGATCAGTCTGAAGGGGAGATTGAGGCTCCTCGTAGGCATTGTAGAGAGCGACAGAGGAGAGAAATTTCACATTAGAGATTATTGAAGAAGTTTATGGACTTGAAACCCTAGTTATATTGGGGTGGTGTTAGTCTAGAGCAAGCAAATGATTAGTTGCTGAACGTTGAGAAGCTAGCATAATCTATGAAGCTATCTAAAGAGAATCACATGTTGTTATTTGCCCATACATTAGACGGTGATGTTGCTAGATGGTGGTTATCAGTTTCAGCTACTGAGCGCCCGATTGAGACTTGGGCAAGATTTAGAGAGTTATTTTTGGAGACCTTTGTTCCTACTTTTGCCAGAGAGCGTAAGAAGATGGAGTTTTTGGCCTTGCGATAGGGTAATATGAAAGTCTAGGAGTACACTTACAGATTCATTGATCTAAGTCTTATGCTCCATGGCTGGTTGATAATAAAGCAGAAAGGGCTGGATTTTACTATCGGGGGTTGAATAGTGAGATTAGACAGGCGATACACGGTTCCAGTCTAGAGTTGCTAAAGCATTGAGCTCTGAGATATGAGGCAGACTATAAGGACGAGCCGGTACATGTGTAGATTGTCCCAGGCAATACTTTGCCGACTTCAGCACATACTCCTTGTCACTAGGGACAGTGGTAGAGGAATAGGAGTTACAGGAAGAGGAAGTTTGTTGCAACCACCCTTATTTAGACATTTAAGGCACACATGGCAGTACAGCCGAGAGGCAGATGCCGTAGAGAAGGGCGAGGTAGGGGAGGTAGAGGCTTTGAGTACAGGCCATCGACATCGGCAGTACAGAAGGGCCAGTCGACACGAACAAGACAAGTTATACAAAGACAACCTTTCACCTGTTATCAGTGTGGGCAGATTGGGCACAAGACATTGGGGTGTCCTAATTTATCAACCCAATCGATGGTCTCACAGGGATATAGAGAGAGAACCCAGGTAGTCACTCAACCTAATCTGAAGGCTACCAAGACTTTGGTAGAAGGTACCATCTTTATTTTAGATTCCACCTTATATGTGTTGATCGATGTTGGCTCAACGTTATCATTTATATCTGGACCTGCTATTGATAGATTGAAACTTAGACCAATTAGGGCATCTACTTGGCTAATATTAAGTACCGCCGCTAGGGAATGTATTTACCCCAATATAATCTATGAGCATTGTGTGATTTGTGTAGGTGACCTAGAGATAGTGGTGGATCTGCGAGTTTTGGAATGTTTGGAGTTTGATTTCATTCTAGGCATAGACTAGCTAGCTGCTTGTCACGCTTATGTTGATTGTTAAGCTAAGCGTGTAGTATTCCAAATCTTGAATCGACCTATAGTGGTGTTTCAGGGTAGAGGTTTAGATAAATCGAACACCCAGGGAAAATTAGCAACACCAAAGGAGATGTGTGCCTCAGTGAGTGTCATTGCTACAGATACCGATGAACCTTCCAAGCTGAGACTTGAGATATTCTTGTGGTATGTGAGTTCCCCAAGGTATTCCCTGATGATCTACTTAGCTTGCCTCCTAAGCGAGAGATCGATTTTGTCGTTGAGTTGGTATTGGGGACTGAGCCAATCTCAATAGCTCCTTACTGTATGGCACCTAAGGAGTTATAGGAGTTGAAGGTTCAACTAGAAAAATTATTGGGCGAGGGTTTTATTCAACCTAGCATATCACCCTGGGGAGCTCCTGTGTTGTTTGTAAGGAAGAAGGATAGGAGTCTCTGCTTGTGCATCGACTATAGACAATTGAATAGGGTGACTATAAAGAATAAATACCCACTCCCTTGGATTGATGATTTGTTTGATCAGCTGAAGGGTGCTAGAGTATTCTCGAAGATCAATTTCCATTCGAGGTACTATTAGCTACGTGCTAGGGAGGAAGATGTACCAAAAATAACTTTTCAGACTCGCTATGGGCACTATGAGTTTCTAGTTATGCCTTTTGGTGTAACGAATGCCCCAACGATGTTCATGGACTTGATGTAACGGATGTTTAGGCCTTATCTTGATCAATTTGTGATAATATTCATTGATGACATTCTAGTCTACTCGAGATCTAGAGAGGATCATGCAGAACATCTTAGAGTAGTCTTATAGGCTTTGAAGGAACACCGCTTGTATGCAAAATTGAGTAAGTATGACTTCTAGTTGACAGAGGTTAAGTTTTTGGGTCATGTGGTTGGAGCTGAGGGTATCTCTATTGATATTGGAGATTTGTATATAATTGCTCCCGCATCGCATCATTGATGACTAAGCTAACCCAGAAGAATGCACCTTTTGTATGGAATGATAATTGTGAGCAGGTTTTTTTGGAGCTTAAATAAAGGTTAGCAGTTGCGCTAGTTCTTGTTTTGCCAGAACCAGGTCAAGAGTTGGTGATTTATATTGGTGCATCAGGATTACACCTTGGTTGTGTGTTGATGCAAAATGATAGGGTAATAGCCTATGCTTCTAAATAGTTAAAAGTTCATAAGAAGAACTACCATATTCATGATCTTGAACTAGCAGCTATCGTTTTCGCGCTCAAGATTTGGCGGCATTATCTTTATGGTAAACGATTCATATTGTATTTGGATCACAAGAGCCTCAAGTATCTATTTTCTTAGAAGGATCTTAATATGAGGCAGAGGAGGTGGATGAAATTGCTAAAGGATTACGACTTTAGTATTGAATACCATTCTGAGAATGCTAATGTTTTGGTTGATGCACTAAATAGGAAACAGGTCTAGACCGCCTGTATGGCTAGACATATGTCTCAAGAGTGGAGGATGATTGATTTTGTGACTATGATGAGTATCCACAAGACTTCGACCGAGACCAGAGTTAGTTCACAAATGAGAGCCCAATCGATTTTGCTTGTTGAGATCATGGAGGTGAGCCTTGTGATGTTGATTATGTGATATTCCGAGCGTAGGTGGATGACACATCTCGTATGGAGTGGTCGATTGACACTGATGGTGCACTAAGGTTTAGGGGACGATTGTGGGTACCAATTGACCCTCACTTGAGACAAGGAGTACTAGCAGAGCTACATTGTTCGAGGTATACCATTCATCCAAGCACCAATAAGATGTATCAGGATGCTCGGCGTACTTATTGGTGGCTAGAGATGAAGTGAGATATTGCAGCCTTTGTACAGAAATGTGACACGTGCCAGTAGGTTAAGGCTGAGTACAAGAGACCTGGTGGTTTATTAAAGCCCTTGACTATTCTCGAGTGGAAATGAGAATACATTACTATGGACTTTTGTGATAGGGTTACCCCAGACTCAGCAGAGACATGGTGTTATTTGGGTCATTATCGACAGACTGACTAAGTCTGCTCATTTCCTCCCGATTCATATTAGAGACTCAGTTGAGAGATTAAGTCGATTGTATATTCGCAAGTTCATGAGATTACATGGGGTCCTAGTGTCCATTGTGTCGGATAGAGATGTTTGATTTACGTCCCATTTTTGGCAGAGCTTAAAAATCAGTTGGGAACTAGAGAAAATGTGAGAACAACTTTCCATCCACAGACTGATGGTCAGTTTGAGAGAGTGATCCAGATTTTGGAGGATATGCTCCGAGCATGTGTCCTTGATTTTGGTGGTAGCTGGAAAGATCATTTGACATTGTATGAGTTTGCATATAATAACAGGTACCAGGTGAGTATAAGCATTGAACCGTTTAAGGCATTATATGGTCGACCTGGTCGGTTGCCAGCTTGTTCGGCTGAGGTTGATGATACAACAGTTTTTGGCCCTACCTTTGTACAAGATCAAACTGATAAGATTTAGTAGATCCGTTAGAACATGAAGGCAACTTAGGATCGGCAGAAGAGTTATGTGGTTAATTGGATGACGATCCTTGAGTTCGATGTTGGTGATCATGTGCTGCTTTAGATTTTTCCTTAGAAGGGGTAGACTCGTTTTAGTATTTCAAGAAAACTCGCTCCAAGATACATTGGACCTTTTGAGATCCTCGAGAGGATAGGTCCTATGGCTTACTGATTGGCATTATCGCCTCAGCTAGTAGGAGTACATAATGTGTTTCACGTGTCGATGTTGAGGAAGTACTACCCAGATCTCTCGCATGTGATTAACTTGCGATATGTTGAGTTGCGAGTAGATTGTACATACGATGAGGCTTTGGTAGCTATCATTGATTGAGTCGTGAAGAAACTGCGCAACATGGAGGTACCAATGGTATATGTACGTTGGCAGTTTCACAGTGCCAAGTAGGACACCTAGGAGCGAGATGACTATATGACTAGTCGTTTCCCTGAGATTTTGAGAGTTGCTTCTTGATTTTTGCTATTTTAGTAAATTTCGAGGACAAAATTTATTCTAAGGATGGGAGACTATAACGATCAATATTTTTGGACATTGAATCGATGAGTTCGACATGTATTTTTATGTATCAATTAATAAATTATAAATAAAAATACATGATTTTACGAGTATTGTATAAATTAATGCGTCTATTAAATGGTAATACATAATTTTTGGCAATAATATTAATTAATAAGTGTATTACTTGTAAAATTATAATAAAGAATAAATAATGAAATAATTATTTAGTGGGAGTTAAGTTGAAAAAAATGAAATGAATGTATGTATGTATATATATATATATATATATA
>JAJIYU010006104.1:0-21184 GCA_030144865.1 Tinospora cordifolia | reverse complement strand
ACATGATTTCCTATTAATGCATACTAAATATAAACAAGGTACAATTTAAATAAATCATCACATCATCCTCCAAGCACGTCAAACAAGTTCAATCAATTTTATAACAAAATTTTAATAATCCTAGAACTATTCAATCAAATGCTTTGAATCTTAAATCCAAAATATTGTAACATCCCGGGAATTTTTCAAGCACGCTACGTCGCGAGTCAAGATGCAAGGAGATTTTAGGTTTATAGAAATATCAGGCTTTACATAACGACCTCAAATTTTGTAGTTAGTGTATATTAAAAAATATTAATAAACAACTTTTGAAAAAAAAAATAAATAAATAAATTTGGGTTGAAAGATCAAAGGTTTAAACTAGAAATTTATCAAAAATATAAATATGGATATAATAAGATAAAATGAATTTATATCCACTATTAACTTGAATTGGTTGAAAATAATAATAATAATAATGAAAGGTAGTATTGAAATACATTGATACTAGGAAAAGAAAAATAAATATATATATATATATATATCAATAGCTGAAATGATAAATTGATGTTCATTATGATTAGTGAAAAAAAAGGGGGAAACTTATAACAAAGATGAAAAATTTATACATACGATAGAAATCTTAAAATGAATAAGGAAATTACACTATTAATATATATCTACAAGTTTATAATATGGTGTAATATGGTTGGCAAATTACCAGATATATATATATATATATTAAAGTTTTTAATAATCTGATATTGAATCATACTGAAGCTTTAAATAAATAAAATGATTATTATTGATTTTAGGACATGAATATATATATATACACATATAATAGTAACGCTTAATGTGATTAAAGAAAAAGAAATTTGATATCAATTAAATTTATTAAACAAGGGTATTATATACATAATCAAAGTTAATCAATGAGCAGAAAAATAAACAAATAAACAAAAATGGCATATGTATGTATGTATATATATATAATAATAATAATAATAATACCTAAAGAAAAAAAAAAAAAAAGAGAGAGAGAGAAACCGAAATCTGTGGAACTGTGGTGGAGTGTCAAGGTAGACGCCAGAACAGGAGAAGAAGCTGGAAATTTTGGGGCGTTGTGTAGTCGGTTGAGAGGTATGATAGTGAGCAAGGAAGAAGACTAAAACAGAGGAAGAGAGAGGAACGGGACTGTTTCATCTAATGGTGGAGCAGCTGAAACGGTGAAACAGACAAAGGAGGAAGTGCCCTGCTGCTGATGCTGCGAAATGATGGAGAAGCGATGTTGCTGATCGGAGAAATGATGAAGAAGAACGAAGCACAGAGCAATATGATTGCTCTGTTCTTAGACCGAGACGAAGGGAAGGATGAATTTGGATTGTTGATTGAGCAGAAATAATGGAGGAAGAAGCAGAATCTTTTCTGCTACGCTGGATGTCGAACTGAACGAGAAGAGGAAGACGAAACCAGCAACTGCTGCTGGTTGTTGCAGCAGCTGTCGAACGAAATTGAAGAAGGGGCTGCAGGCTAGATGTTGTTGCTGCTCTACTGCCGAACAAGAAGAAGCTGCTCGTGCAGAGGGTGCGCCGAGCAGAGGAAGGGAAGAAGAACAGAGCAGTGATGTTTGGTGGCTGTGTGAACGAAATGGTGAATGATGCTGCTAAGGTTGCTGTTGTCCGCGAAGGAGGTGACCATGACTGCTGCAGCTGGTTGTTGTTGTTGATGCTACTGTTACCAAATGAAACAGAACATCAATTGCAGGGAAGAGGAGCATGGAGAAGCATGGTTAGCTGTTGTTGTTGCTCACTGGCCGCCGAACAAGAAGAATGCCAGCAAAGGTCGTTGCTATGGAGGAACAGAAACGAAGAGCTGGGTGCTGGCCGAAGAATGAAGAAGAGGAGGTGCAGCCACTGGCTGCTGCTGCTGCAAGCTGCTACCGCTACATTGAAGAAGAAGAAAATGAAGATGCTGCATGAGTACAAAGGGAAGGAAACAGAGCAGTGGATTCGTGCTACTGCTGTTAACCGAGCTGTCAAGGTCCTCGCTGCAGAGTGTGAGGCAATTGGGATGCAAGTTGGTTGCTGTGAGCCTTGATGTTTGCATGGCTACAAACTGAAACAAAAGAAGAGAGGAGAACTAAGCTATTGGTGTTCGGTCATTAAAAATAGGGGTGCTATGCGGTTGAGTGGCTGCCATGGTGGGTGTGGTTGGACGAACTGAATGGGAAGATGAAGAAGAAGCAATGAACCGAGAATATCAATTACACCATGAAGAAGAAGAATAGGGAAGGTAAGAATTTTAATTGTTGTAGGCTTATTCACTAATGAAATTATCATAGAAGTTATTAATCTAACTTGAAATTTTAATAAGGAAATTATCAGGATTTTGGGTTATGTTATGCTTATTCAATAATTAAACTATAGTGAGATTTATAATATAATTTGATTTAGAACTTAAGATAGTGAAAATGAAATGATATGCATTTGGTTAGAACTAGAAAGCTTTAAAATGACAAAATAATAAAATGGAAGAACAAAATAAATTAATGTGTTTCCAACAACTTAAATATTTAAATTAAGTAGTTGGGAAAAATTAGAAATCATTTATTCAAGTACTAAATTATCAAGTAGTTAATTGTTCGAAGCAGAAAAACAAAGGACTAATAATTAATTCAACTAGCATGATAAATAATCTTAGTAAAGTTCTAAGAATAGTAAGAAAATAAAACTCAAAATCCCTAACAAGGCTAAAGACTTGACAAAAAAAAGTCTTATTTTGTTCGTAATTAGATAAATTTAGATATTAATAAATTAATTAAACTGTGAAGATTAAGTTATTAGAAACCTAGTCTTATGAAAAGACTTGTAATTAAATTATTAAAGTTTTAAATTCAAATTGAGCAATAATCCAGAATTTGATTTCGAAATTACATAATTATTTGGAACTATTTAAGTCCAAGAATAACTTGAATAAGACTAGTTGTGAATTAGGAAGTTAGTGAATCTTATCAACTGTTGAATTACAGATTTTAGATCTTGAATATCGAAGATTTCGAAGAAAAGCAAAGAAGCCTAAAGATTTGCAGAAACTAGGTGGGCGTGACTTCCTTGCTCATCTGTATTATATGGATTTAAGATTCAAAGTATTTG
Organism: Tinospora cordifolia; assembly: GCA_030144865.1. NCBI lineage: Eukaryota > Viridiplantae > Streptophyta > Magnoliopsida > Ranunculales > Menispermaceae > Tinospora > Tinospora cordifolia. The sequence goes on along the minus strand of JAJIYU010006104.1, from coordinate 18,050 downwards.
ATTGAATAGTTTTAGGATTATTAGAATTTTGTTATAAAATTGATTGAACTTGTTTGGCGTGCTTGGAGGATAATGTGATGATTTATTTAAATTGTACCTTGTTTATTTATAGTATGCATTAATAGGAAATCATGCTGTTAGACTTCATTATTTACGCATGTGAATAACCTGTATTCTTTGATTTATTTTCTATGATATACATGATGTTTGGCGTGAATGAAATTGTTTGTGAAACTAAATTAAGACGATGGTTTATTAAGAATCCACGTACCGGTACGATTGACGAGCCTGAAGCGGATCGAGGTGGCATCTCCTATATGTTACCGCTTGAGATCGTCGAGCCACAAGGCGGATCGTAGGTATTCCTAACCAGAGCTAACCGTGATAACTCGAAGTCTTTGGGAGACAGTACGATTCATGATAAGTACACTCTCTTAGGCTGTGATAGTTATGACATGATTGATTTTAGACGGTTATCGAAACCCTCTGAGATTTGATTGGATCACAGGAAATACTGAGAGGCATCTCAACACACTTTCGGTCTTAGAGTCCAACTAAACAAATAAATGTTTGAATGCCTAATGTTTGAAAGTGTTTGTAATATTTTAGATTCGGTTTGTATAATGCATGTGATGTGTAGGATCGATCCACTGAGCTTTCGAGCTCACTCCCATTCTATTTTTCAGGTACACTTGGACTTAGAATATGGTGTCTTACGTCAGAAGACTCGCACCCAAATTGGACACCTCATGGGGAGGTCGTCAGGGATAGGTGATTGGGAGATTATGTTTTATGTATTATATTCGATTGTTTTAATGTGTTTACATTGGTTCAACTTCGATTGTTTTATCTTTAAATGGCTTTACTTCTTTAACGATTTTGGTTTAAAGGAATGGTTTTAAAAGTATTCCACTGCATTGTTCATGATTTAATCGGTAAAATTATTGTGATTTTCTATCTTGCACAGAATATCTTCATAAAAATTGACTTGAGAACTAAAGTTTATGAATTTGATTTGGAAGAAAAGATTTTAACAGAATGAAATTTTCAAGTAGCATCTCAATTGTTTACGGACGACGATCCACACGTGAGGTAACACGTGAACGGAGGTCCAATAAAAAATTGGGGTGTTACAGTCTCAGAGGTAGACTTCTATTTGATAAATATGTCGCACTTGGTTGTGTCCAGGACCACAAGGGGAATACCGAGGGTGGTTCACTCTTTCGATTAATTCTTGACAGTGTTTAGACAGATCGACAGAAATAACCAATTAAGTTATTGAAACGCCATAATGTAATGAAATCGTATGCATGTTTTGTATGCTGGTCTATATAATGCTAGTGATGTGTATGAGAGATCCACTGGCTTTCGAGCTTACCCCATTTTCATTTTTCAGGTACTCATGGGCCTAACGCTCAGTGAGGATTGACCGACCTGGAAACTAGTGGAGAGTTTTTCAGAGATGTTTTATTTTGAACTCTATTTCAGTGTTTTATATATTTTGAACATGGGCATGTTGCCTAGCTAGTTTCTTTTTGTGTAAATAGAATTGTCTTATATTACGAAACACTATTTGAAACTTTGGCCTGTGAGTCTATTATTTTGTTTATGTATATGTTGAACAAACATTTCATAGTTTTAAATATTATAAATGAATAGTGATGCATTCAATGATTTCAGATAGATGTTTTGAGATTTGAAAGCTTTCACAGATACTTTGATTTTCTGTATTATTTCCTATGAAATTTCGGTGATATAATTTTGAATGTTATTTGAAAACATATTGAAAGTTTATTTGACAATGAATCTCATGTAAGAGATTGTTTTATTTTGAAACTAACAAAGAAAAGAAATTATTTGACTTGAAGAGAACAGAAGTGGAAAACGAACCAAATCGCATGTCCCAGCGCTCCGGCGAGCACACACGCCGAGCTGTGATGTCGTGCGATGCTCGATTGTAGCGCTGCAAAAGGCTTGGCGCGGGGGCCGGGGTGTGACACCTTTATATCCTAGTTGCTTGGAACATACTAAAATTTCAGCAACAATAGTTTTATTCAAATTACAAGCTTCATATGGTTTATTAGACACTGGGTTTAATGAATTGCTTAAGATTGTTGGTGATTTGCTTCCATCTGATCATACTATTCTTAATTCTTTATATGCAACAAAAAGACTTCTAAAGGCATTTGATCTTGGGTATGAGAGAGATACATGCTTGTATTAATGATTGTTGTTTATTTAGAAATGAGCTACAAGATGCATATCTATGCCCCAAATGTATTTTGTCTAGATGAAAATCTAAGCACACTCAAAAAAAGACAAAAGTCCCTAAGAAAGTATTGCGTTATTTTTCAATAATTTCAAGACTTCGAAGAATGTATGAAATGACTAAAATAGCTGAACAATTAACATGGCATCAAAATAACAAAAGTACAAATGGGAAAATGAGGCATCCGGTTAATTTACTTGCATGGAAAACTATAAATAACAATGATGAATCTTTTGCATTAGATCCTAGAAATATTAGATTTGGTTTGGCTACAGATGGTTTTAATCTTTTTCAAGACCTTGGTTGGCGGTACAGTTGCTGACCAGTAATATTAGTTACATATAACTTGCCTCTATGGTTGTGCATGTTGAAGGATAATTTAATGTTGACATTACTCATTCTTAGGCCGAAACAACCAGGAAATGATATATATATTTACTTAACACTTTTGATAAACGATTTGAAATTGTTATGGACAAATGGAGTTGACATATATGATGTATTTACAAAATCAAAATTTAACTTAAGAGCAACTTAAAGTGGACTATAAATGATTTTCTTGCTTATGCAAATATGTATGGGTGGTTAACAAAAAGAATATTTGCATGTCCTATTTGTCGCTTGGATATTTGCTCTGAATGGTTATGTCATAGTCGAAAATTCTCATACAACCCATAGAAGATTTTTAGTTCATGGCCATCCATATCAAAAAAAAAAGAGCTTGGTTTAATAGTGAACAAGAGCAGAGGAAAATCAAAGTAGTTTACAAGTGAAGCAATTCTTGCAGAGGTAGAAAATATTGTAAATGACTGGGGGAAGAGTAAAAAAAGGAAGAGAAAGACAAAAGAGGAGGAACATACATGGAAGAAGAAGTCAATGTTCTTTGAATTGCCATATTGGAAGGTATGCTTACAAATTTATGTCATTGTACTCTAAATTCATTTGTTTTGTGAAATATAATATGAATTCATTCTATTTCTAACATATGAAGTAATTAAGTCAAATTTATGCAGAGCTTTCTTTTACGTCATAATTTGGATGTGATTGTAACAGCCCAATTTTTTACCGGACCTCCATTCACGTGCTTTTTCACGTATGGATCGTTGCTTATTTGAAAATTGAGATGCTACTAAAACTTTCTTCTGTAAAAAATCTTTTTCTTCAAAATACAGTTCATAATCATTAGTTTTCAAGTAAATATCTGGACAGATGTTTTAAAACAAAACAAAAGATCAAAATAATTTCTCCATGTATTCACGAATTTCTCAAGACAATTCATAATTAATGCAGAGGAAATACTTAAAATTGGTATTAAAACGAAAATGTGAAACGTATAATATTATTCACAAATTAAATCAACTAAATTTGAAAATCAATTAGATACATGAAATTGTTTAAAAAGGATCAGCAAAATATCATTTCTAATACCACCTATCTCAGACTACCTCCCAGTGAGGTGTCCAATCAAAGTGTGAATCTTCTGACGTAGGTTATAGTACTCTAAGTCTATGTGTACCTGAAAGATAGAAATGGGAATGAGCTCAGAAGCTCAATGGATCGATCTTACACATCACATGCATTATACGGACCCAATCCAAAACATTACAAACACTTTCAAACATTAGGCATTCAGGCATTCATTTGGTTTAGTTGTAGTCTAAGACCAAAAGAGGGTTGAGATGTCTTTCGGTATTCCCTGTGATCCAATTCAAATCTCAGAAGGTTACAATAACCTTCTAAAATCAATCGACACTCACATCACAACCTAAGAGAGAGTACTTATCGCGACGTCGTGCCGTCTCCCAAAGACTTCGAGCTGTCATAGTCAACTCCGGATGGGAATTTCTACGATCCGCCTTGTAGCTCGACAATCTCAAGCAGTGACATATAGGAGATGCCACCTCGATCCGCTTCAAGCTCGTCAATCGTACCGGTACGTGGATTCTTAAAAAACCATCGTCTTATTTTAGTTTTACAACTAGTCTCAGTCACATCAAGCATCACACCATTTACTAGGAAAATAATTCAAACTATACATGGGAGTTAACATGATAAGATGCATGAATAAACGATGAGATCTAGACGCATATATTCCTAGTCATGCATGCCATATTTGAATAAATCCAACTGCAAGATTATGTTATAAACTAATTACGTGTGGATTAACAATTCATCATACATTACACATCATTCACATAAGCCAAACAATTTCAATCAATTCCTAATAAAATTCTAAGAACCTAAAACTATTCAATCAAATGCTTTGAATCTTAAATCCATATAATATATATGAGCAAAGAAGTCACGTCCACCTGATTTCGCCGATCTTCAAGGCTCTTTGCTTTCCTTCGAGATCCTCGATATGCTAAAATATATAAATCTGAAATTTAATACGTAATAGAATTACTCTTAGGCTTAAATAATTTCTAAGATAATTATGAAGTTCAAACATTTCTTCCAACTAATTTAGTGTTATTCTAAAATTTTATATATTCTAATTAAAATAACCTCTAGATTCTCTAAATTTTGTTAATTTGAAATTAAAACTTTAATTAGATTTTCTAATAACTGAAACTTCACAATTTAAATAATTTATTAATATCACAATAAATTTAATTACGAACAAAATAAAACTTCTAAACATTCTAAGTTTAGTTTCAAAGTCTGAAATTTTAGTATTTTCTTATAAAAGATTTTTAATTCAAAAAGTTTAATTTTTTTCATGTTTTTAACATATTTAAATTATTGAATTCTAAACTTCTAACATTAAATAAATTTATTAATATATTGGAGAACCACTTCTCCAATCTTAATTGAAAAGGTTAATTGCTTTAATTTTATTTAAATTAATTAATCCTTGTATTCAATAATTAATAAATAATCTCATATTAAATTTATTTTATTTGAATTATTAAATAAATTTTCTAAACTAGTTTTCGTGCTTGACTTATTAAATTTCTAGTTGCCTAATTCTAAATTTCTAATTTCATTTTGTTTTCCTATTTCAAATCATTTAAAATAATTTCATACTATTTAAAATTAAAACTCTAAGTTATACCTCGTATCGTCATCTTTGCGTGAGCGTCATCAACAACGAACTCACATCCAACGAGATTCACGTTCAACAATTTTATTCACGTTCACGGTTCCAAAATCACGCACACACATATCATGGCCGGTAGTTAAAACACATAATAATTTTCTGTAGGTCCTCTCTATTACTTTGAACCCAAGACACACCAGATTTTCGCCTTTATCTTCTTTGTTCATCCATCCAAACACCACGGCCATCAGCTTCTCTTATGCACCAGCAAAAGCCACAAAACAGAATCTCATTCTTCTTGTTCGTTCCTCATTGTTCATCACGATCAACTACCATCAACGAAATCCAAAACTCATCATAAGAACTAAAACACTACCGCCAGAATTTAACTTGCGTCTTAAATTCGAAAACACCCAAACCCAGAACGTTGCTGGTTTTTCTCGTCATTCAACCATTTCCATTCCGCCCCAACAACACTCACTGTTTGCACCATCAATTTCTCCTTCCCCTGTTTCAATCCGTAGCTAGCAACACCAAGTCTCAAAGCAACTACTTTGATTTTGTTCCTTCTCTGCGATTCATAGTAGTGGCAATGCACATCAAATTCACACACACCAGCAGCACGTCCTTCACGGGTTGACAATTTCGGACCAGCAGCAACCATCACGTTTTCCTCTCATCCATGCCCAGACTCGTAATAGCAGCTTAGGTCTTCTTCTTCTTGCCCGAATTGCAACAACAGTTGTACGCACCTCTCGGCCAGCAACAACAACAGAACAACAGCAACGCACACTCACCTTCCTTATGCGTTCGGTTTCTTCTTCTTTCACGGTCCAACAGCAGCAGCAGCTTCTTCATTCCCTGTTTTTGTTTCTCCACGGCCCACTGAGCACAACCCAGCCAGCTCACATTTTCCACCGTCCGGCAGTAGCAGTTGTTTTCAATTTCCTTCCCTTCCTCTGTTCTTTGCTCCTCTGCTCATGCAGCGACCAGCAACTTCTTCTCTTCTCTGTCCGATAGAAAACACAATAGCAGCAGCTGCACAAATCACCAGTCCCCTGTTTTCTGTTCGTCGTCCCTGCATGGCATTCTTCTTCATTCTGCAGCAGCAGTAGCAGCACCAGCAGCTGCATCCTCCCCTATTCGTTCTGCTGCAACTCCTCTTCTTCATTCTCCTTCTTCGACGTTGCAACAGCAGCAGCTATAGCCGGAATTCTTCTTCTGCTTGCTGCAGACGTTTTCTTCCTCTTCAGCTTTCTTCTTCTTCCCTTGTTGGTGCAACAACAACAAGCCGAGCAGCAGCCTCCAACTTCTCCTTCAGCCTCTCTTCTCGGTTCTTCTTCATGTGCCACAAACCAGAAAATTCTGGTGCATCGCAATAGTTTCCAAAATTCTTCTTTGATTTCCTTCTTTTCACCGCCCAATTCAGATGATTCTGGTTCTCTCTTCAAGTTTTAATTTCTTTTTTTTTTCCAATTCCGTCGATTTACCTAAAATCTGATTATAAACCTATAAGTTTACATTTATTATTTATCCTTATTATAAGTTTATAAGAGTATATATATATATATATATATATATTAATCTCTTTGATTATTATTATTATTATTATTATAATTTTTTTTTATTTTTTTATATGTATAAATATTTTTCGATCATTGATTTATTCTAACTTTCACCAATCAATAAGATATTCCAATGTCCCATTTCATCATATCAAATATAAATTAAGCTAATACCAAATATGAATTTATTTTATCTTGTTATATCCATATTTATATTTCTGATAAATTTCTAATTTAGACGTTTAATTTTTTGACCTTAATTTTTATCTTCACGAATTGTTTATTATTATTATTATTATTATTATATATATATATATATATATATATATATATATATTTGTAAAAATTACTATTTATGTTATTAATTTGCTCGCAACATGACATGCTTGCAAAATTTCGGGGTGTTACAATCTACTCCCTTTAAATGAAATTTCGTCCTTGAAATTTGCATAAGGTTAACTCATGTTCTCGATCAGTCTGCGTTTCTCAAGACTCATCACGCTTCTACTATGCTACTCTGATCTTGCACCAAGAATCCTTCTATGTTCTACTAGATCATCTTTCTCAGTTTTATGAATACAACTAGGGTCTTTGTCCAACCACATTATATTCATCGTCTTGCAATACTACCACATGTGATTTTATTTCTTCTCTGACAACATCCTCTAAGGAGCAATTAAAATTTCTTCAAGTCTTTCACATAGTTTAGCTAAACTGTACTAATAACCCCCGTCTTTCTTGAGACATCACGCCTTGAACTGTCATTGATGATTTTTGGAATAATGTACATCTTATTGTCAGTGAAAAGATTGTGAACATAGCCTTTCTTTCTGAACTAATACTAAAAAGAACGATCAGTTCACAACCGTTGACGTGATTTAGTATAAGAACTGTAATATCCTAACTCAGGTATCATACGTAACATTTATGACATTTCCATAAAAGAATTTGGAACTTACCAATAGTCTGGTGTATGCTCTTGCCAAGGACGTAGTTGAACTATTCCAATATTTTCATTTCCATTACTTTCTTAGTTTGGTAGTTTTTAAGATGAACCACTGTAGCTTTTTGAAATAGGGTTCTGTCATAGATGGCACAAATAGGCACATATCTAATTATACTATTCTATCATTTCAGCCTTAGGCGATTGTGTTCTTACAGATGCCCTATACCAAGTGATCAATGGTCACTATCTAGAATTTATTACTACAGTAATAGAGAGCAGACCATATTGACTCGGAATATGTGTGAAACATCAATTCCAAGAATGATGGTTGGAGCCTTGGAGAATCAGGCATTAGAAGGAGATTTTTCAACTGACAACAAAGAATTTAAGCCACCAAGTTCGGCATTGAGCTTTAGGAGAACATTTGTTAAGTATTGATCATTTACCCTTATTGGAACCATGCATTGAGTGACAATACCAACATCAGCTAGACTTTCCTTCATCCACAAACCATATATAGCAGATGTCTCTTTCCCTGGTATCAGACAAAAGTTGAACTGGGATATTCCAAGAAGTTTGGTTTGTATCTGTTCAAACATCTGCTCAACTCGGACAGAGGGAGAAGTTCTCCTAGCCTGAAGGTTCCCTTTGAATATATCAAATGGTTAATTTACAAAAATTTCCTTCTACTCTCCACATTTGATAAGATCTTGAATAAGACTACGTACGTCACCGCGAATGAAAAATGTACGATGCCTAGTGCTCTATCTTGTTGGTTGCACTTACTTAATCACGCCTGTGGTGTTACTGTTAGCTACAGGGTTTTCACCATTTGCCCCCAATTCTGAGAGTAACCTTTAATATTTTTCTCTTTGAAACCTCGGCTATTATTTCTACTATCACTTCTCTGATCTGGCTTGTTTCTACTCTCCCCCAAGCATGCTTAACCACGGAGTTCTGATAGGATCTAGTGCCTTAGTGCTGGTATGATCGCACCCTTTATTTCCTTGTTCTAATTTATTGATAGGCAACTAACACAGTCTAAATTCCTTGGTCTGCATCTTTTTCCTCACCGCTCATTTGTCTTGGCCTATTCTATGGAGATTGTTGCTCTGTTACCGATATTGCTTCTCTTCGGCCTCCAACAATCTGCTCTGACGGTGCCCTCTTATGCTTGACTTTTCTCCTTGTTCCTGTTCTAAGTCATTCTCACTCGTCTTCCACCGATAATACGTCGGTCCCACCAATTGGTATGCCATTAAAGTCATCCTTCTAGGTCCAGTTACCCCCATAGCCTTCAGATGCTGATTCATTTCGAGGGGCCACCTTTCTACTGAAAAGGGATCAATCACGCCTTAAAACGTACCTAGGTGTCAATTGTTGGAATTCATTCAACAATTCCCACTCTTCCTTGTTATAAATGACTGATTTACTCCATGGCACCGTATCTGTAGTTAGGCCTATCTATTTGATGAGTTTGAAGTTGTAGCCGCATCTGAGGCTCTGGTTGCACTGGTGACTGTACTTATGTTTAAGTGGGCACAGACAACTGTGGTAATGCCAATGACCGTAGAGTCTACACTACTTGTTCCACAAGTCCTGGAGTAATCTCCATTCTCATTTTCTGAGAAATCTCTGTTATCAATTTCAGGGTTACTAAAGTCTTTCTGGTTACCGCTATCCTCAAAATACTCTCACCTCTTCTTTGACCACATCCTTCCTAGATCTGCGAATCCCTTGGCATGAACCACAAGCCAAGAATTTAATTTAACATTCAATGATCTATTCATGTTAAGTTGAAGGATAGCATTTATTTTGCATGTACAAATATATATTTTCTATTTTCTTCTGGTACCGTGACTTATCTTCTCGACCATTACTTCCTATCCACCTATACATTTTCGTATTTCTTGTGCTAGGGTGACTTTAGGTGCATAGTCTCTAAGTTCTCGATTTATCTCAGTTGTCTAGGGGTTTATGCTTCTAAATTGGCAATAGTTAGTCTATTTTTGGGTACAGGAGTTTGGATTATAATACCTAAATAATCAAACTAAATAAATAACAAACATTCATCCAACCACCAAGCAAACAATACACGCTAGCATAATGCAGTCCTGAAGCTTCCATCTGTGCTTCCAGGTCCGTGTGCATCATCCCACACTCGCGTTTCCACACAAACTTCCACTCAGAGTTACATTACACCCAAACAATGGCGCAAGTGTCTCCATATCTGCAGTTGCCACGTCCCGCTGTGCTGGAGAAAAATGATTTTAAGATTGATTATTGAATTTTTTTGAATAATTACGAAATTTTTAGAAAAATTTAGAAAATTTTGGAAGATTATTCGATTATTGGAGAAAATAATTGTATAAATAATGGAAATGGTGTATAATTGAAAATTTTTTATGAGACATGATAAATTAATGATTTTTAATAATTTTAGAAAAAAAACAAAAAAAAAAAAAAAAATATATTTATATATATAAATATACACAAAAAAAAAAAGAAAGAGGGAAAAAAAAAAAAGAGGGGGGCCCAGGGAGACCCAGGGGCAAGGCCCGGGCCGGCTTAAGCCCCTGCAGGTCGAAAGCCTAGCCTGCACAGGCTAGATGCCCATGCGGGATTTGGGTCGAGCAAGCCAGTGATTACCCCCCCCCCCTTTTGTCATTTTGTGCGATTTTTCATGAATTTTCCTCGATTATTCTGTATTTTCTAGGCAATTTGAGCAAGAAATCATGGCTGCTTATGGTTTTTGAACCCCTGGTTTGGGCAATCACATCACACTTCTTGAGCAAGCCAGTGAGTAAAGCCAACTGGTCTTCTTGCATAGAAGCTCAAGAGCCACGTGGATGACCATGTGGCACCTTGTTTTGCCATGCAAGCACCCCCCCTCCATGCAACAAAACCACACTTGAGCAAGAGTTTCTGGATTTCCAACTCCTTTCTCCCATCTTCTAGAGCCTGTAATTTCTTCAATTCTCATCCGTTTTCTTTAGGATTTGGCTCAATTCGAAACTCTCAATACCTTCTTCAACCCTGTGCCAACCTTTGTCCAAAACGCACAGCCTGAGGAGGTGAAAAAGACTATCAAAGGGGGCTGCACAACACATTTGCAAATTAAAAAGTTTTCAAAAATAGTGTGATCCGATTTTTGAGAGAGATTTCTCAGCCATCCAAGATCCATTCTGAAGGTAAAACCCCTCTTTTTCTTCCTTATTACGTGTACTTCCATGTCCAAGTGGTGGAAATCAAATACTAAAACTTTAAATCCATTTTATAAGGCTATGAAACTGACTGTCTAATTAATTGTTTCGATAGTTTCTGCAGAAAGCAAGCTTTAGGACCAGATTGGAAGTAGTATTTGGGGTACCTAGAGGAGTCCGTTTGGACTAAGATTAGAGGCATTTCGAACCCCATACTTTGGACTACAAAAGGGTAAAAACCTTGAACCAAAAGACTCTGTGATTTAGATTTTATATGCTTGCAAACATGTTTTGTTCGTTAGGTATTATGGACTTGGGAAAAAATTCCAGAACACCCTTATGCATGTCATGTTTTGGAGTTGTGTTTGAGAGTAAATATGACTATGGTTGCTTACTGTTTTGAGTAAGACTTAATTAATCAAAATTCCAGGATCTAAACTCTTGCAAAAATAATAAGAAACAGCCTCAGATTGGTGTTGGAGCTATAGTAGATAGGCATTTGAAAACCATAAGAGATTTGAATCATTGAACAATTTGTTACATGGACAGAAAAGTAAGGGACTAGTTGACTGACCAAATGAAAAAAATTTGAGCTAAAATTTGGTGGAGAGGTCACTGGACATGTTAATATTGTGTGTACAAATTTAAGGGCATTCTGAATTTGGGATGTAGGTCAACCAATTTACTAAGTGACTGCCTGTCATAGGGAATACAGGATTTCACAATCTCTGTTAATGCACTTATAAACCTTAGGAAATGGTGTCCAAAAATCATGAAATAAAATTATGGTGAAGGTTTAGGTAGTCTAGATAAAATTTGAAAAATTTTGCACAAATCCGACTTGCGGATTGATTGCAGAAAAATCGGCAAGCTCGCTGCGTAAAAGAGCAAAGAGCTCAAAATTTGGCTAAGTGTTGAAATTTGGGAATTTTGACTCAAATGACCCAATTTGGGCACACATTAACCAAGAGTGACTCATTTGACCACATTAACCAGAGTTAACCAGGTTTGACTGATTGACCAAACCTTGACTGAGACGATTTGAGTCAACCAAAACTAAATAGGGACAGTGAGATTAGAGATTAAGCCATAGTATGGATAGAACTAAGATTGAGTTTAATTGATGCAAATTCGAGTGGGCACTATAGAACTGGGTCAGTTGTCGACGGGACATCGGTGCACTGGACTCGAGGTGAATAGTTTGATTCAGATGTTTTCTGTAACTTGTATTCCTTACATAAAACTTGTGTGAAATGACATGTTTTAAATGGTTTCATGAGATTTAGATACATCTGATTGGCTTTGAGATGTGTAGATGTACACGAGTAGTAAGACCATAAGCTCGAGGGCTGAGTGTCGGGGTCAAGGTATTTGATGTAATTGAGATTAGACTCAAGGTCCGAGAGCCAGGGGTTAGAAATATGATCAATGCGCCTAGCCATCGAACCCGCTCGAGTCATAGCACTCAAGGACTAAGCGTGGGGTTAGGGTATTCGCAGAATACGCCTAGCTTACGACCCGCTCGAGTGGCTAGTACGCCTGACTCAGGACCCACTCGAACGATGACCATAGGTTGGGTTTGTTGAGTTAACCCTAGCCTAGATACGTTTCTAAGTGGCATGGATTTGAAACGTTTTTATGATGGTTGCATAATTTATAACTGCTTTGTATTATGCTATGCATTCAGATTTTACATTATTTCTAATGCTCATGCATACATGCATTGTTTTGGAATACTGATTATGGTTGACATATTGGACTTTCTACTCACTGAGCCACGTTAATTTTAAGCTCACCACTCTATTACTATTTCAGGTACTTCAGTGGCTGATAAAGGGAAAGGCGTGGTGATCGCCTAATTCCTTGACGACTCCTGTCTCCTTTCTCTTTGGTCATTGATTTAGAGGTTGGTCATTCTCTGTACATATGTAAATGGTCAATTTTGTATTTTGAACAACACAAATATATAATGAAATGTTTTCTCTGCATATGTTGCTTATTTTCGCTTTTAAGTGTTCCAATTATTCTGATATCGTCTGTTATATGGGATTGCAAAAGCGCTTAACAGTAGTTGGGCCAACTCGACGTGGTGAGTGAGTTCGTCGGGCCACTGTGCCAGTTGGGCCGCCCTTAGCTTAGAGAAGGGGTCCCGACATTAAATTATTTAATTAATTTTTAATTAAATAAGAAAATTTTAATATTTACTATTTGCATCCAACTCCCAAATAAAGTTTTAATCTCTAATCTCCGAAACTTTTTAATAATTTCCTGAACTTCGATATTTTTTTCAACATATGATCAAAGATTCACATAAATCAAAATAATAATTCTAGCATAAAAATATTTAATAAGGCTTTAATTTTCATATTTTTAATCACTGAAGGTTCAAATTTTCTAGATTTCATTCTTCGCATCGAAAATTAAAGAAAAATAAATTTTTAACTATCTAAAATTTAAAGTCAAAAATTAAAAAATATTATACCTTTCTGATAGGATTTGATCGTCTTCGCATGAACGACATCCATTGGCGAACCCCTTGTTGTTTGTTCCTAGCACATATTGCAACTGGTTTTTCTTCTTCGCGTAAGTCAGAACCAGCCACTTCATCTTCTTTCCAGTTCACCCCAAATCTGAAGATGCATCATGTTTCAATTCTTCTTTGTTCGTGATTTGCATACAACAACCCAGAAACCCAAATTACAAACCAAATTTTGCCCCTCTTTCTTTGTTTTTCGTTCATCATCTTCACAGCCAAATCAACGCACAAACCAAAAAAAATTCCTAGATTTTACTTTGCTATTCGTTCCAGCCATAAACAACCACCAATATCATCACCACGTTCCTCTTTCCTGTGTTTTGATCCACGGCCAACAGTAGTGAACAACGGCTATTTTTTTTTTTTTTTTTGTTTCAACTTCAACTTATCTTCATCTTCACGGATTCATGCCCAAAAAAATTAATTTATCTTGTTCGTTCATCAAATAAACAACACAGCTAGTAACCAAAACCCAAATCACGGTCCAATAGTAACACCTACAACTTCCTTCTTCCTCGTTGGTCACTTCAATCCAGCCCTAAATCAAGCACACACACGCACTAGTTGTAGCAAGCTTCTGTTCGTCTTCATTTTCCTCTTCTTTGTGCAGAAAATGAACAGCAAGCAACATACACACACACATAAAACAAAAACCCCAAAGCAGCCCGACGTCATTCTTCAGTAGCAATAGCAAGAAAAAAAACTGGAAGTTGCTGGTTTTTCGTGTTCGTGGTTCACGGCCAACACAACTACCATGTTTTCCTCTCATTCATGGATCAACAACAATGCAAAATCCCCCCAAATTGATGCCCTAACTTTAGTTGCTCTTTGTTCTTGTTGACTATCCAAAACCGAGCACAAACATAGCACGCCCAAAAATCAGCCATTCTTATCTTCCATCTTCATTTCCATGGTGATTCATGGCCACTAGCAAGAAAAATCCCCAATCATCTTGCTTCTTCTTCATTTTTGGCCGTGCTCAAATCAAAATCCCCTTCTCTTCGTTCATCTAGCCAAACACCAACCAACCAAAAGCCAACAAAAATCTGGTTTCTTCTTCTTCAGTGCACAGTTTCTTCCTCTTTTCTTCTTGTTTGTCACACCAAACTCAACAAAAATCCAGATCACGAAATTTTCTTGAAATTTTTCAACTCTTCTTCTTGGTTCTTCATCCTTCTTCGTGTTTCCAGAAAAATCTGGTTTTCCTTTTTTTTTTCAAAATCTAAACTCATATTTTTATTTTATCATCCTTTATATTTTTTTTTCAATTAACTTTGGACCTAAAACTTACAAAAACATGTTTTCAAATTTTTTTTTTTTTCAATCTAATGATCTTAAAAGAATACGCTTTCCTTGTATTTTATTTTATTTTATTTTTTTTATTTTTTTATTTTTTGATTAAATGATCTATATTTTTTTCTTGATCTAGAGCTCGAAAACAAGCTTCTATCTATTTTTTGCAAAGCCACGCGTATGCACGCACCACTTGTGTCTTCGCACTCGCACAAATATTATATTTATTTTATTTTTATTTTTGTGACGACTCACATTTTTTGACATTAGATTGACAAATCTGACATTTATGTACTCCATGTATTTTTTAGAATTTTAATGAGAAAATACAAAATTTTCTCCCATTTTCTCAATTTCGGATTACTTATTAAAGAAAATAAAAATAATTTGAGAAAATGACATTTTAAGAAGAAAACACATGAAAATATTAGAAAAATGTATTTTCTTGAGAAAAATAAATTATAGGATTAATTTATAAATTTTTGGAGTAATTATCAGATTTTTAGAATGATAAATGAAATTTTTGAGAGAAAAAATGATTTTTGAAAAAATTATTCGATTTTTGAAAAAATTATTAAATTTTTGGAGAAAATAATTGAATAAATGATGAAATGGAGTATGATATTGGCATTTGAATGAAAAATGATGAATTAGAAAATTTTAAATAATTTAAAAAAATGTAAAATTTTGGTATATAATACATGTATATTGGTATATATATGTAAATAAGAAAAAGGGGAAAACAGAAAATAAAAAAAAGGTGGTCCGGGTCGGCGCACGAGCCGAACGCTTGCGCGCGGGCTTGCGGGCCCAGCATGGGTCGGCCCATGACCTGGTCAGCCCATGCGCCCAAATAAGCTTTTCCCCCATTTTTTTTGTCCGTTTGTGCGATTTTTGACCGAATTTTTGACAGATTTTCAGTATTTTTAGCCATTTTTTAGCACAAAAACCATGGGAACACATGATTTATGATCCATGGTTTTGGCCATCACTTCATGGCCTCCATTGTGGCCAATCCAAGCTGCCAACTGGGCATCTAGCATGTGATGTTAAGTGCCACCTGGAAGCCACATGTCACCTACACCTTTGCCAAGCAAGCACCCCCATGCAACAAAAAGATATTCCTTGAGCTCAAACCCAGAAATTTCATATTCTGTAACAAACTTTCCTAGCTAAGATCTTCTTCAATTCTCAACCAAATCCTGCAAACTATAGCTTGATTTGAAGCTTGTACCACCACCTACAAAGTCTCGCAAGTAGTTTGCCCAATCTTGGAGTCGTTTGAAGCATAAATCATCAAGAAGAGGGTTGTCCAAACTGTTTAAACCCAGAAAAAACCAGGAAGTGTGTGCTGGAACCATCTTTGGAGCCTTGGACCTTGGCCATTTCCAGTTCCTTTTTGAAGGTAAAATGGTTCACTCCCTCATTTTCGTATGTACTTTGATTTCCAAGAGTTAGAGAATGAAAAATAGGGCCTTATGCATGATTTTAGGACCCTTAAAGTTGATTAATTATTCATTGTCACAACTGTGTAACAGAGACAGTTGGAGCAACCTTGGAAAAGTTCACTCTTGAACCACTCTTGAACCACTCTAGGCACGTCTCTAAGGTAAAAATCCATCGTTCTACTCCTTATCATAAGCATTTAAGTGTCAAAGTGGTAGAATCAGAAATTAAAACATTCAATGTCTTTTATAAGTCACTGTCGCTAATTGTTAGACATACTGTTGCAACAGTGTCGACAGAAAGAGTTTCGGACCAGAATAAGAGCTATATTCAAGATGCCTAAAGGCACCTTTTCGGGCTGGAACCAGAGGCATTGTAGACCCCATAGTAGAGGTTCCAAAAAGGTATAAAGACTTGACCTTGAACTCTTGTGGATGTGTCTTGTTATACATGCAAATATGCCATGATTGTAGGGTGCTAGAATAGATTTCTTGTGTTCTTTAGAATATAGCAGAATATTGATGGAATGGTGACATGTTTTTGATGTTGCATGCTACTAATTTGAAGTGGTTGTGATTAGTGGATCTGTTATGGCCTGTAAACTATAAGTAGACACAAGAAACAACCCATAGGATGGTGATTGAATGAGGGAAAAGAACACTAGAAGATAGTAGAATCCTTGAACCCAAAAATTTCCTACAATCCGGCCAAAGTTTCTGAGATAAAATTGACTGACCAAACCATGATAGATTGAGCTGAGATTTGGTGGAGAGATCCTTAGATATGTCTACAAGTTGCCTACAAAATTTCAAGACATTCTGATGTGTGTAGCTAGGTCAACTAAGGCAAACAGTTACTGTCTATCATAGGGGATACAAAATCTGTGCAATTTCTGTTATCATGCTTAGAAACTCTAGTAAATAAGGTCCAAAAATTGTGATTTAAAATTTTGAAAAATTTTTAGGAAGTCTCAAACAGTTATGCAAAGTTTGATACAAATCCGATGAACAGATTTCCCGCAGAAAAATTGGAAAAATGGTTGCGCAATTGGGGCCATAGGCTAAGGGTTGTGCCTAAGTAATGAGAAATTATGAATATTGACCCCTTTTTGGCCCAATTGACCCATAAAGATCAGAACTGACCCTGTGTAACTCTGTTGACCAGATAGGTCAGCAAATGATAAGTTGACTAAAGTTGACCAAGATTGACTGAGGTTAATCAAATGGACTTAGTGACTAAGGCAAGGTGAACGAACATAGGGGACTATTCTTGACTAAGTCAAGTAATTGATTAACCAATGATATAGAATTAGAGTGAGAGCCAAGTCCCATATTAATGTTAAGAAGTTGCGTTGATTTCGCATGACCCAGTATGTAACACCCCGCCTCCCAAGTCTCATCTTTCACGTCATCTGACGGTTCAACTCTCTTTGATCAAAAATCTTAGGATGCCCAAGAGACGGGCCAGTGCTACATTTTCTTCTTCTTAGACCCAAATGCATTAGGGTCCCTGTGTACATTAATCTATGTACCAAATGACATCATGGTAAATAAATTTTTTTATTTATTCATTCGAAAATTCCGAGTACAATAATTCCATTACAACAAAAAATAAATTCAAAGCTAAAATACATGATTAAGTTTGGGCCGATGCGCCCTACATTGAATTAAATAAAACTTTCAATAGGTAAATCTCCTCGCAAGTTGATTAATTCCCTGTGATGTGAAAAATAGGGGGTGAGCTAAAAAG
>JAJIYU010006103.1:0-21273 GCA_030144865.1 Tinospora cordifolia | reverse complement strand
GAACTAAGAATGAGAATCAATGAACTAGTCATTCCTCTAAGACTAACCATGCCCAAAGGAATGACATTTGAGATTAATTCAATAAAAAAGGATATCCACTTCCAACGATCTGTAAGGAATAAAAACAAGAAACCACAAAATAATCAAAAGATGGGAAAGGAAAGCAAGAAACAGAAACAAACTCACCAAACTGAAAAATAACAAAAGAAGTAGGCTAAGAGACAAGGGTTGTGCTATGTGTGCAGACAAAGGGGTCATTTTGCCAAAAATTGTCCAACTACACCTACTCGGGCTCCTCAGCCTCAAGACAATAAGGGTTATGGTGAAAACCAAGCTAGAATGTTGATTGTTGAGGCTCAAGAAGATCAAGACCCTCAGTAGAAACCCTCATAGTCCAATGTTAGGACAAATGAACTAATTTTGAATATGAGTAGTAGTAGGGAGACCTTTAGATTGCTATATATTAGCATTTATGAATTTTAAGTCGAAATAAGGCTTTGTACCAATTATTTCTATTACTGAAATTTATTTCCTTAAGAATTCCTAGTATACCATTAAAGTAGCAAAGCCCTTGGGCATACCAACTTAGTCAAAACCAAACTATCTGACAAAACAACACCCAAGCGAATGGGTATAAATTTCGAGGACGAAATTCTTTTAAGGAGGGTAGGTTGTAATAACTCAAAATTTTGTCAAATAACAAAATTAAAACAAATAAATAAGTTTAATGAAATTAAATGAATTGAAATAATTTCGAAGATTTTAAGACATCTTTTGAGTGTAAATTATGGGTAGGCAAATGAAACCTTAATTTGATATTTAAATGAAAATGTCAATTAAGCAGAATTAATTATAAAGTTAAAAAAATTAGAAATAAAGTACACACACACACACACACACACATATATATAGGTTAATGTGTATGTGAATAATGTGTGTGTTAGCACAATGAATAGTACTACATATTATAGGAATATGTATATAGAAAAATTTACATAATTGAATAAAAATGTAGTACGCGTGTATTTATCTAAAATAAATATAACATTATATAAGTATTAATTTATAATTACATAAATAATTATCTGAAAATAAAAATATGAAATAAATATAAATAAAAATACATAGAAATGAGGAAATGAAAAATAATATAAAGAAATATAAATTATTAATTGTTCGCAATATTAAAAAATAGAAAATAAATAAAATAAATATAATATTAAAGGAATAGAAAGGGGAAAAACATTAGCAAGTCAATAAAATAGAAGGACATGTGCAAAAATCCATGTTTACACCAATTAGAAAGTGTATAATTAGCAATTTTCGGATAATAGCAACCTTAAGAAGCAAATTTGGTAATTAGAAACTGCATCCAATGGCCCAAACTTGATTTGTCCAATCCAACGAATGAAATCAAAGACAAACCAGCACTCAGGAGCACCAAATCATCAAAATCCAACGACCCATAATCAATCCGCCTGATCTACCGGTTCGGATTATTTTTGTTGATCTCAAACAACACTGTACTCGAGGTTAATCGTGCAGCCTGGATCGGTGTTCGCGTTCTGATGATCATCTGTGCTGCGCTCGAGGTTTATCCGATGGTAAAGATCAAAGCTGTTTTGATAATCGCGAACGGTGTTGCGCTTGAGGACAATCTGATGGTCCGAATTTGAAACCATTTCGATCGATTGCAATCCAGTGCTGTGCTCAAGGTTGATCAATGGTTCATGCGAGTTTCGTTGATCGCGAATGGTTGCGCTACTCTCGAGGATGATCCAACGATCCATAGCGAATTCTTTAGTCTTAATCGCGATCTGAGTGCTGCGATCGAGGATCATCAATGCTCAGGTTTTAATGCTCCGATTTATAACCGAGAAAATTTGAATAAAATCCGAATAAATCCAAAAAAAATTCCAAAAAAATTAGGTTTCTAAATTCAAAAAAATTCTCAAACACACTTGCTATTTTCCTATACTTGGGACGCACAAAAATTTGAATTATTAGCAAGTTTCCTATAAAGAGAACACCACAAACTTGCCATTCTACACCATTTTGAACTCTATATAAAGGAACCCTAGTGTTCCCATTTTTTCATCCCAAATTAAGAGCATACTAGTCCTTCTTTACTCTCTGTAGCCTCCTTGGCACTCCCCTCAGTTATTGAGTGTTCTTGAGAGTTCTTGAGTGTTCTTGAGTGTTCTTGAATGTTCTTGAGTGTTCTTGAATGCTCTTGAGAGTTCTTGAGTGTTTGAAAGCTTTGAAGTAACGGAACTCTGCCGGATTTCAGAGGTGTGTAAAAGAGACTTATTTAAGGTGGAAGTGATTTCTAGCTTTTATTTCTTTATTTTAATTTAAATAAGTCTTGTATATGTGATGATGTTTTAAAGTTGAATGATTGAATATATGTTTTAAATATGCATGCTTTATTTATTTAATGTGTCATGAATATACATGTTATGCATGTTTAGAAATCAAGAATAATGATGCATGATATGCAGGAGTTGTGCCATGAATAAATATTTGATGGTTCATGTTATGTACATGTTGCATCGATGGTTTAATCTGATATTGTTTGTTTTATCACTAAGAAAAGATTAAATAATGATTCAATTTACTTACCGACGTGATGATGGACTGCATAGTGTCATCGTGTGTGTTCTACCCCCAATCTGGTTTGCCGGCTTACCTTTGATGATTTTGAACTGGGTTTCCAACAGTGATCCCACTTCATAAATATTGGGTTTGAGTTTCTAAGAGTGATTCTCTCTCCCAACGATATGGAACATAGAGATTAACCTCTTTCAGTCCGAATGTCAACCATAAACAAGAAATTTATTTGAATCGCCTAATGTACAAAAGTTTTTGGTATGCTTGGTTTGTTTGAATTGAAACAATGATTTAAATGTTTAGAAAGATCCACTGGGTTATGTGCTTACCCTTCCTTCTATTTTTCAGGTAATTGATTTACATGAAGACCATGAATATTAGTTAGGTTCTTTTTATTTAAAAAGTTTCTAATTTCTATATAAGGGCATGTTGTCCAAGTTTTGAATCTTCTGTTATAATATTTTTTCTTCACGATCAAATTTTGTACTCAATTTTATTTAATTAATTGAGTTTATTAATTTTAGTTAGTTCTTATATTATTGCCTTATAAATTTCTTAAATTTAAATTATTTACTGTCAAATAAAGTTAAGGCATGAAATAATTAAAATAGAAAGTGATGCAAGTTGTGTACTTATAAATGTAACACCGACCCGACCCGCCGTTTGGTTTAGTCCACTATCAAGAGAATGGTGGTCATGTCCAATGCTTAAAGATACGGGGTTGGGGTGTTACAAAGAGTGACTATAATGTTCTTGCTTTGACATATGGAAGAATGAGAACATTCGGGGGTTTATATAGGGTTTCATGAGGCCAAGGGGGACGGTTTGGGCAGTGCACAAGAAGAATCTATCCTTGCTCATTTGAGACGTTTTGGCAAGAAGATCTTTCCCTTCCTCTCATGTGAGCACAGTTTGGGCAAGTTGGAGATTAAGGTTTCCTTAGCTTAGTGTGAGAACAATCTTTGGATCTTTCTTTGTTTCCTCTATGTGTGTGAACACAAAAGGGTTTAGGATACTTGCAAATTCAGATTAGGCATCCCATATCAGATCAAATTTGTGCTTATATAAACTTCCCTATTTGGTCTCTTGGTTTGGGCGTCAAGTTAAGGGAATAGGCAACTTCCCTCTTTTGGATGTTATGTGAGCAAGGAAACATGCTATTATTTGTCATCACAAGCAATCTGGTTTCGGTGTCACTCTTGAGCATTAATCTTTCCTAGCTAATGGTCATTAGTATTAAGAGATAAAACAACTTTCTATTTAAGAAGGTGGCGACTAGGTCTGCTCATGATCCACTTCTAATTTAGGTTTGGTTCAAAAATGACTAGGGTTAGGATTATGTGAGCATGAGACGTCTTTGGGATTAGGGTGTACTTTATCATAGTTGGGTGTACACATGATCTAATTTTTATGAACTTTTATTTCTGATTTTCTCTTTTCTCCTCATATGACATTACATGCTAAGGCTTCACGTATTTTGGGTCGTCATTAATAAAAATTCTTATCTTCCATTTGGCTAGGATTTTACGCCCACAGTACATATTTTGGGGTTCACATGAATTTAATAAAAATTTATATCTTCCATTTGGCTAAGGTTCTCTCCATTTTTTTTCATAATTGAAAAAAATGAACCATTAATTGAAAAAATGAAATGAATTTCGAATGCCTAGATTAGTTGGGTTATTTAATTTATTTCATGTCACTTGATTTCATTTATGCTTCTCAATTTTCATTCCTTTGATGTTTTTTGAGCAATTAAATTGGTTAATTGATTTTTTCAATGAATTGGTCTATTTATCCATATAATTCAATCATTTCATTTCATTTTGTACAATTTTTTAGGGTATTACAACCTACCCTCCTTAGAAAAATTTCATCCTCAAAATTTGTACATATTCAAGGGTTCCTAGTGAACAGGTGTGGGTAGTTGGTCTTCATTTCGCTCTCCAACTCCCAGGTAGCTTCTTCCATTCCATGCTGCTTCCACAATACCTTAACCAAGGGGATATCCTTCTTTCTCAGGTTTTGCACCTTGTGATCAAGGATTCTAACTGATGCTTCTTCACATGTGGCATCATCCTAGTGTTTTCCTCTTTATAATTGATGATGTGAGAGGGGTTTGGTTCATACTTCCTCAACATTGACACGTGGAACACATTGTGAGCTAAGGTCATCTGGTTTGGTATATCCAACTCATAAGCACATTCTCCGATTCTTCTAAGTATCTCAAAGGGTCCAACAAATCTGGGGGATAGTTTCCCCTTAAATTTGAATTGCTTGATGCCCTTCTAAGCATTTGTCCTTAGAACTACCTCGTCACCCACTTGAAACTCTAGGGGTCTCCTTCTCTTGTCAGCGTAGCTCTTCTGACGACTTTGAGCTTTAGTGAACCTCTTTCGTATTAGTTTGACTTGGTTGTTCATTTCTTCTACCAAATCTAACCCAGTAAATACATGATCTTCAAGTTCAGCCCAAGAAGTTGGTGATCTGCAAAGCCTTCCATAAAAAACCTCAAATGGAGCAATCTTAATACTTGCTTGATAACTGTTGTTATAGGAAAACTCTACTAAGTGCAGGTACTTGCTCCAATTCCCTTTAAAGTCCAAAACACAAGACCTTAACATGTCTTCTAACATCTGGATTACTCTCTCAAACTACCCATCTATCTAAGGGTGAAAAATAGTATTCATAGTGAGTTTAGTACCCTACTCCTTTTGTAGACTTTACCAGAACTGTGAAGTGAATCGAAAGTCCTGGTCAGATGTTATCATCTTGGGTACACCATGAAGTCTACCTATCTCTTTCACGTAGAGTTCTCGCAACTTAATTACTTGGTTTATGGATCTAATTGGCAATAAATGAGCCACTTTAGTGAGATGATACACAATCACCCATATAGTATTTTCTCCTTTCTGGTTCCTGGGTAAACCACTAACAAAGTCCATGGAAATGTTATCCCACTTCCATTCGGGGATAAGGAGTAATTGTAACATTTCAGAGGGCTTCCTGTGTTCTGCCTTCACTTGCTAACATGTTAAACATTTGAAGACATGCTTAGCTACATCCCTCTTCATTCCTTGCCACTAGTATGTCTTATAGAGATTTTGATAAATATTGTCACCACCAGGATACATCGTGTACTTAGTTTGATGGGTTTCATCCAGTATGGTTTGCTTACTCCATCCATTATGAGGCACATAGATCCTCCCACCAAGTCTTAGGGTATTCTCAGCATCTAATCCAAAGTCAGTATGCTTATCATGCGTAACTCGTTCTATCAGACTAGCGAGCCATTTGTCTTGCCTTTGCTCATCCCTGACTTAGTGGAGAAGATCTGGTTGGCAAGACATGTTGTAGAGATAGGCTTGTTTTTCATTCAAGGTTATAGCCAACCTAAAGTCTTCAATCGACTGGTACATTTGTGTAACACCCCTGCCCCTGATACATTCAATTTGGTTTAACTACAGGGTGTGCCGAGGTTCGGTTACAATTACAAGTACATAACTTGTCTTTCTAATTTAATTATCTCATGCCTTATTTAATTAAAAACATTCACTAAGGCAATTTCATAAGAGATAAAAGAAAACTTTCTAAATCTTTATTGATTTAATAAAAGTGGGTGCATGACTTCAAATTTAAGCTTCTAAAAAGAAAGAATACACAACTCAAAATAGAAACTTGCAACGAAAATTCAAAACTTGGGGAATATGCCCTTACATTAAAATAAAAATAGAAACTTTATAAAACTAAGCATTTTAAGCCTTGGTATGCTTCATTGTTTAATTCAATTTCCTAAAAAGATAAGAGAGAAGGGGTGAGCACATAGCCCAATAAATTATTTTCAAACAACTAATTCATTATCTTAGACTAATATCACATTCAATTTCGAACACTTATAAACAATTAAGCAATTCAAACATCTCTGGTTATTGTTGATGTTAAGACTAAAAGAGGTTCTGATCCCTTGATGTTGTCATCAAAACACTCCATTCTTGGATAGAAAAACAATTCATCTTGTCATATTCCATTGAAATAAGGATATCATGTCAATATTCCAAGTACTTTGGGTTATACCCATCCACACTCAGTGATGAGACCACCCATAGCATCACTTAGATTACTATGACAGTACATGCTTCATAAACTTCAAAATGTTAAACTTAATTCTTACATATTCATGAATCTAAAATTAGAATAATAAAATTAAGAATAAAACATTCAAAAAGCATGAAAACAATACATAGTATGTTTTATAATTCAAATCAAACCTAAGCATGGAAACTATGCATAGCATGGCATCGTGAATACTTAAATGTGCATACATGATAAATTGAATTTAAATAATGATTAAACATGTTGAACACTAAAACTAAACGTGTTAAACTGAAAATAAAATATGCATGAATATGCTAGAAACTCAAACTAGCAAAGTAGAAGTGTAAGAAATATCATTCACCTTATGAAGCATTTTTTAAAAATTTAGTAGAGGTTCATTTCTTTTATGCACTTCAAGAACAACCAACAACTTCAAGAATGTAAAAGTAATCTAAAATCCTAACTTCTCACTGAAAATCACTCAAGAACATAGAGATTGAGAAGGGGTTGTGAAGAAGAGGGCTAGAGAAAGTCAAGAGGAAAGTCTCAATTCTTGTTTTGTGATGAAGAAGTGTGCACTAGGGGGGTTTATATAGACTTTCAAGAGGCTAGTGGGGACATCTTGGGGAGCTAGGGCCGCTCACAATTTAGCAAATTTCCATTGCTAAAGGGGCTGGTTTGCATAGAACAGGGCAAGTGTGCTCATTAGGGTTTCCTAATCATGTTTGCACAAAATCTTTGGATCTTTCTCAGTTCCCTTTATGTGTGTGAACACAAATCAGATTTAGAACAACTTCTAAACCATTTAGGACGCCCATCTAGATCAGATTTTTGTGATCATGACATGTTTCATAATTAATGCATTTGCTTGGCTATCACACTTACATTTCATTGAAACATTTCTTTTGTGGCATCATGGGAGTATACACACTAGGGTTTTCAATTGGCTTTGTTTCTATGGGTGATGTGCATAAATCAACAAGCAAATCTTCTTTGGATGTCAAGATTAGAGAGCATCTAAGGTTTATAAACTTCTAATTAGGGTTGCTTAAGCACAAGTGATGGCTAGGGCTTACAATTGAGGATATGATGGTCATTCCCTTTATGTGTGCTAAGATTTGGGTATCTTTTAATTTAGGAAACTTGCCCATTCCCATTTTTTTGGACATTTGAACATAGATAGGGTTGTGAGCACCTTATCAAATTTGATCATGGGCTAGTTTCTTATCTTGGAAACATTTCATTTCCACAAAATTCAGCAACTTCCCTTTTTGTTCCTATGAAACATCAAAGTTATGGTGTACATGGGCACACATGATCATGTTCATGGGACTTCTAATTGTGATTACTTGGGACATTTTTGGTGTGTACAACATGGTGTATATGATCACATGTCATGCTAACATTATCCTCCATGTGACTTGCACATGCTTAGTGTTGATTACACACTTTTGGGTCCACATGAAATTTAAATAAAATTCATATCTTTCATTTGGCTAGGATTTTAGTGCTTGTGGGTTCACATAAATTAAAATAAAATTCATATCTTTTAATTGGCTAGGTTTTCTCCCATTTTCTTTCGTAATTTAGATTCCCTAGATTCATACCAAGTAAATAATCTCTTACTTATGCAACTGAAAGGAATTTTAAGTGCCTAAGCCATTTGAGGTGTTTATTTCATTTCGTTCCCTTTTCTTAAATTTCACTCTCCTGAAAGGTTTTTGAGCAAATTTAGACTTGTTAATTGATTCTAGAAATGAATTGGACTTCATTCATCATTTCAATTCATTTAGTACAAAATTTCAGGGTATTACAACCTATCCTCCTTAGAAAAATTTCGTCCTTGAAATTTGTACATAATCAGGTATTTTGTCTTCATTTCTCTCTCTAGCTCCCAGGTTGCTTCTTCTACCCCATGATGTTTCCACAACAACTAAGGAAATATTCTTAGTTGTCAGCTTCTATACCTTGTAGTCAAGTATTCTAATTGTCGTTTCTTCATAAGTGGCATCATCTTGAATATTCACTTCCTCCTAGTGGATTACATGTGAGGGATTTGATTCATACTTTCTCAGCATCGATACATGGAACACATTGTGAGCTAAAGTAATGTGGTTTGGTAGATCCAACTCATAAGCACATTCCCCAATTTTTCTAAGTATTTCAAAGGGTCCGACAAATCTCGATGATAACTTTTCCTTTAGTCTAAACCTCTTGATACCTTTTTGAGGACTTATTCTTAGAGATACTTTTATCACCCGCTTGGAACTCTAGGGGTCTCCTTCTTTTGTTAGCATAGCTTTTTTGATAGCCCTGAGCTATAGCCAGTCTCTTCTATATCAATTTGACTTGGCTATTCATTTCTTCCACCAAGTCTAGCCTAGTTAGTACATGATCTTCAAGTTCAGCTCATTGGTGATCTGTAGGGTTTTCTACAAAGAGCTTCAAATGGAGCCATCTTAATACTTTCCTAATAACTATTGTTATACGCAAACTCCGCTAAATGTAAGTACTTGCTCCAGTTCCCTTTAAAGTCTAGGACACTAGATCTCAACATGTCTTTTAAGGTTTGGATAACTCTCTCAGATTGCCCATCTGTCTAAGGATGAAAAGTAGTGCTCATGGTGTGTTTAGTGCCCAACTCCTTCTGTAGACTCTACTAGAACATAGAAGTGAAGTGAGAATATTAGTCACATACTATCGTCTTGGGCACATTATATAGCCTTACTATTTCTTTTACAATTCTCCCAACTTACTGACTTGGTCTGTGGATTTGATTGGCAGGAAATGAGCCACTTAAGTGAGACAATCCACAATCACCCAAATAGTGTTTTCTCCTTTCTGGTTCCTAAGCAAACCATTGACGAAATCCATGACAATGTTATCCCACTTCCATTTAGGGATAGAGAGTGGCTGTATTTCAAAGGGTTCCTAGTGTTCTACTTTCACTTGTTGATAGGTTAAGCATTTAGAGACATGCCTAGCCACATCTCTCTTCATTCCTCTCCACCTGTTAGTTTTTCTAAGGTTCTGATACATCTTATCTCCCCCTAGATGCATCGTATACTTGGTAGATGAGCCTCATCTAATATGATCTGCTTACTCTGTCCATTTTGAGATACATAGATCTTTTCCTCAAACCTTAGGTTATTCTCAACATCTAACCTAAAGTCAGAATGTTTACCCTGTTCAACTCCTTCTATTACCCTGTTCAACTTCTTCTATCAAACTTTTGAGCCACTTGTCTTGCTTTTGTTCATTCCTGATCTGATGTAGAAGATCCAGTTGACAAGACATGGTATAGAGGCTCGTCTATCAAATATTCAACAAACTGGTACATCTAGCCATTTTCTTCTTCCTATTTTTTGAACTTTCTACTTAAGGCATAAGCCAGCACATTGGCTTTCCCTAGATGGTAGTGTAATTGGAAATCATAGTCCTTAAGGAACTTCATCCATCTTTGTTGTTGAGGCTCAACTCTTTCTGGGCGTAGATGTATTTCAAGCTCTCGTGATTAGAAAAGAGATCAAACTTCTCTCCATAAAAATAGTGTCTCCAAATTTTTAGAGCAAACATGATGGCTGCTAACTCTAGGTCATGAATAGGGTAATTCTTCTCATGGACCTTGAGTTGTCAAGGGGCATAAGCGACTACTTGTCTTTCTTGCATCAATACTACTCCCAATCTACTCAGTAAAGCATCAGTACAAATGGTAAAGGTAACACCATGGGTTGGAGTGACCGAGATAGGGTTCGTAGTCAATCTCTTCTTCAATTTTTGGAATGATTGCTCGCACTTCTCATCCCAATTGAACTTAACTCCCTTCCTGGTTAGCTTGTTCATAGGTTTTGTTAGTTTGGAGAAGTCTTGGATGAACCTTCTATAGTATCTAGACAGGCCTAAGAAACTCCTAATCTTTGTAACTATCTTTGGTTGCTTTCAATCCATGACAGCTTCCACCTTCTCTGAGTCTACAGAGATGTTTTCCGCTGATACTACGTGACTAAGGAACTTGACCGTCTTTATCTAGAATTCACACTTGCTGAGCTTGACATATAATTGATGCCTTTTAAAGGTCTCCAACACTATCTGTGTAAGACCCCAACCCCAGAGACTTGATTGTTTAGCTAATCACAAGGCGGCCCGGGCCGATATTACTTTTACAAGTACACAACTTGCATCACATTCTATTTCAATTATCCCAAGTCTTATTAATTCATGATGAGCACACAATCCAAACAATTTAATTTTTAATTTAATAAAACTAATACAAGGGGATAAAAGAAATATTCCAATATTTATTTATTCAATAAAATAAATAAGTACATGCCTTGAATCTTAGATATTTAAGATAATTAAAGAAAGAGTATATAACTCAAAATAAAGACAAAATTAAATTTAGCGAAAATTTTAATAATCAAAACTTGGGTAACATGTCGTTGCATATAAACTTTTCAAATTTAAAATCCTATCGAATACTTAGTAGTCTTCATGATTCAATTTCCTAAAAAATAGGAGGGGAAGGGGTGAGCACATAGCCCTGTGGATCATTCCATAAACAACTAAGTTACTAAATCAAATAAAAAACACAACCAAATTCAAACACATGTAAACAATTAGGCGATTCAAACAACATCTTTGGTTATTATTGACATTAAGATTGAAAGGGTTTCTAATCCCTTGATATTATTATAAAATACTCCACTCTTGGATAGAAAGAAAATTTATCTTGTCATATTCCATTAGAATAAGGATCTCGTGTCCAAATTCCAAGTACTTTGGATTATACCCATCCACACATAGTGATGAGCCCCATATGCACTTAATATGTGTAAAGAACACCCATAGTATTACTTAAATTGCCATGACAGTACATCGTTCATATGTAATACCCTAAATTCTCTGTACCCAATTAAATGAAATTTATTATTTATTATTTATTTAGTGAAATTTGGGTGCAAATGAAATTGGGCTCATTTTAGGGCTAAATTTGGCAAGTTCCAAAACTCTCATTGAGTAAACCTTAGGGACCCAAAACAACCTGAAACAAAGTAAGGTGATATGAACCAACTAATTGGACAACATATCCAAAAAATTAGAACAATTGGTCAAGATTAATGTTTTCATTTGCCAAATGTCCTTCAAAGGGGCCAAATTAGAAAGAATCGGCATTTAGGGTACTTCGAGGAATTTAAATGACCCGAAATGAAAAGGAATGACATGAACTTACAAAATGAATGACATATCCAAAAATCAGAACAATTGGCCAAGATTTGGGTTTTCACTTGCTTAGTGACCTAAGTGGGTCTTAAATAAGAAAAGTTTTTGAGGGAAAATCACCTTAGGCGAAATCATACCTTAAAATTTGCGTTAGATTCATGTGATTCTAAAACTAAAGGCTATAAATCATAATTCCTTGTAAATAAGGAGATATTTATTTTTATTTGATTTTTGTGAACCCATGAAGTCATGGCCACCCCAAGCATGTGCAAGTCACATTGGTGGAACGCCATGATCATGTGCACCCTCACCTTACCCAAAGCTCCATGGGATGTGTTCCTTATTTGAATCCATAAAAAATGATCCTATGTACCATGTAAATGATTCAATACACCACACCTATGAGAAGCTTCCCCATGGTTACAAACTAAGACAAGTGATCCCATGTACCAAGATAAATGATTAAGTGTACCCATGCACCCTAAAAATGTCTACACCATGTGTGTGTGCTCCACATGTGCCAAATTTCAAATTAAGAGAGATTCATAGGATTCCTAAGAACTTGGTCTTGTGTCCCTCAAGTCTAATCATGTATTCACCAGCCACGTTTGCTCAAGGAAACAATTCCCTAATCAAAAATGCCAAAATTAGAAGTGTTTTTATGCATGTTTGTGGGATGACCAAGCAAGAAACAAGCAATGGAAAGTTGCTAAGTACCCAAATATGATTCTATATTGACGTCCCAACTGAAGTAGAACATAATTTGGACCCATTTTGTGTTCACACTTGGTTAGAAAACAAAATTATGCTCATATCTTTGGAATAGGAATCTTAGTGAGCCCACTTGCCCAAACCATGAGCACACTTGCCCAAACCATGCAAAAACGTCCTAGATATGTATGGAAAGTTGCTCTTGTGATCTTGACCAAAAAGTCCCCCCTTGTACTCATGAATATCTAAAAAAAACCCCCCTCTTGCTCACATTCATCTTATCCCAAAGCAAAGAGTTGACACTTCCCTCTTTGCTTGCTTTTGCCCTCTTCTTGGCATCTCTTCTCACTTCTCTTTTCTCTCTTGTGTGAGAAGTTCTGATTTTAGTATTTTAAGGAGTTGTTGAATTAGTTTTTGTTGGTGATTAAAAGTTCTTGAACTTCTGAAAGTGGTAGATAAGGAGAATCTCTACCGGATTCAACAAGAAACTTAGATTAAGGTAGAGGGGATTTTTAGAACACTACCTTCTTATTTTGAATTCCTAGAATATTCATGGATGTGTAGGTTTAGATTTCAGAATGTTTAATATCAGTTTTCAACATGTTTAATCATGTTTCAATTTCAGTTTAGCATGCTTTTATGTTTTAATTACTCATGAGAGCATGCCATGCTTAGAATCCATGTTTAGGATTTATTTCAAAGTTTCAAGCATGTCATATGATGTTTTTCATGCTTTCTTGGTTGTTTAAAATTCTAAAATTTATATTCTGAATTTCTTTTATGACTATGTGATCTTAAACATAAGAAAGTAAAGATAAGAACCACGTATTGTTATGGTGACCCCTATGGGTGCTATGGGTGTTCTTAACATAAGCTTGGAGTGTGTGGTTGCAAAATGCAACTAAGTGATACTTGGTATGGAACATCCAATGGAAAGTAACAAAGAAATGCCTTTACGACCTAAAGAGGGGTATCTAAATTAAGAACATCAAGGGAGTAAAACTCCTTTCAGTCATAACATCAACTTGAACCAATTTGATGTATGAATCACTTAATACTTGAAAGTGTGTGAATTTAGATGTGTTAAGATTTTGAGATAATAAGCTAGTTGTTTGATACATGATCCACTGGACTATGTGCTCACCCCTTTCTTTTTAACATTTTTAGGTAATTGAATATGATGGCAATAAAAATTTGATAGTAGCTATGTTTAGAAAGCTTCTATTTTCTTTTATTTAATGTAAGGGCATGTTTCCCACTTTTGAATAAGACTTATGCTAAATTTTTATTTTAAAATTTTGAGTTATGTACTCTTAATTATTAATTCAATAATGTATTTCTTTATTTTCTTTAATAAATAAAGAATTAGAAATTTAATATTCATTTTTCTACTTGTAATGCCTTATTGAATTTAAAATTGATCAAATTGGGTGAGGCACTCATGAAAGGTTCAATAAGAGTTAGAATAAAGGAATCAAGATGTAAGTTGTGTACTTGTAAATGTAACATAGGACTGGGCACACCCTGTGGACAAGTTCGCTAAGAATAAAGTGGCTAAGTTCAATTGAGTTTCTTGGGGGTTGGGGTGTTAGAAAGGTGATATCAGAGCTTAGTTATTAGATATGTTCGGCTAGAAATAGAAAGTTAGGACTAAACATGTGTTGTTGGGCTAGAATTAGAAAGTTAAACATTAGTTGCTTGACAAGAATTAGAAACTCCATTAGGGTTTTACCTTGTTTTGGGTTAGAATTTTGAATACCCTACCTTCTATTTTGAAATGCAAAAACTTTTTAGAAAGTGTTTTCAAAAAGGAAATATATGTTTTTGAAATGTTTTATTTAGATACAAAGACTACAAGTAGAGCTAATAGTTGATAAGCCTTGTCCGAAGTAAAGTTAAACATTGAAAGGGAGGTAGGCTATCTCGCCCTAGAAAGCACAATTGCTAAGCAGACATCGATCTCACCACCCGATTTGGAGGTTGTCCCACCAGCTTATACGAGTGGTCTGAGTTGAAGAACACCCTTTTTTTATATAAAGAAAATTATAAGGTTGAAAAGTAGGGTAAGAAATTGATTAGAAGTCAAAAAAGACGTCAAAGGTGATACCTTAACTAGATAGAGATTTTGACTCAACCAGATTGAACCTTAGGTCCAGAGGAAAGACCCTACGTAGAAATGTGGTGTAGCCATGGGTGGCATAGTGGATCAAAAACATAAATCTTTAGGACATAGGCTAGAGACTAAAACTTGTGTGAAAATAGAAAATTGTTTGATCGGAACACGAAACCGGAAAACTTCTCTATCTTTCAATTTCTATGTAGTATGGGATGCATAGGAATTTGAGGGTATGGAGGAAGCCTAGATTCGAAGAATGATGGGCCATGTGTGGTGAATGATCAGTAACTCTAGAAGAACGGGTTTCTCTATGCTCGGCTGGTATGGGACAATTCGGTATAATGGGCTTAAGAACCTAAGTTATTGAGCAATTTGCAAAATTGTTTGGGTGCGGCTCTATTCTGGGTGAAAGTCAAAGTGGAAGGGGTAGAGTGGTGTGCGACACTTGAACCTAAAAGCTTAGGTGGAAGCCTAGAACTTTGCCAGGCTAGTATGAATTGTTTATTATATGATTGTGTGATATGCATGCTTTACTATTTATTTGCTTTAAGAACAAATCCTGTACCCATTCATGAAAAGATCCTAGAAGAAAAACTTTAGGCTACTGAACAAATCAAGAACCTAGAAACTTTAATTTAGAGTCATGATAGTACGAATGAAATGAAAGGCTAAGGAGTACGAACTCGATGAGGGAACATGGACGAGACACCCATCTCGTCAAGTCTAGAAAAACATTCCGAAGATATGGATAGATGGGTTGTATGCCTAGATTATAATTTACTTAATCTTTCACTATGAAATCTTATCGGATACTAAGATGGCTCCTAATTTGTAGATAATGGTTGGATCAAAGGGAAACGCTACCAGCACTACAACATTGGACGAAACTAAACAACAAGAGCAGGAAATTCTTATTGGGGTGGAAGCAAGAATGGAAAACATGATGAATGAAGTCACTCAGAAAATCTTAGACTAGATCATGAAGGCATTACCTCAAATGATATCTCAAACGGCACCACAACCACCTATACCTAAACCAAATCCCGCACCATAGCTAGCACTTGTATTCGAGGTTCTAGATCGTTAGAGGACTCAGGAAAATCTGGAGGATGAGAAGTAGAGAAAGATGGTAATGGAGTTACAGAAACTCCAGCCTCCTCAGTTTGATGGTACCATAGACTGTATCAGTGTTGATCACTAGTATCAAGAAATGGGGGAACATCTAAATGGACCAAAGGTGACAAGATCACGAAGAGTAGTGTTGGCCACACACTACTTCAAAGGACTGGCCAGAAGTTGGTGGCGAATGATAAAGATGGATCATAACAGGGATGTTGATGCTATGAGCTAGGAGAACTTCACTAAGATCTTTTACAAAATTTTTTTCTGGAAACGACCTTGAGCAAGCTATAGGAGGACTTTGTTCAATTGAATTAGAGGGACATGATGTAGCTAAACATGAAAGGAAGTTCACTGAATTGGCCAAATTCTCACCAAATCTGATCAAGGAGGAGAAATGGAAGGTTAATCGATTAGCATAGGGTCTCAAGTTGGAGATCTGAAAAATAGTGAAGACTTTAGGCCTAAAGATTTACAAAGTCGTTGTAGAAAAGGCCCTAACACTATAACAAGAACTCGACCTAGAACAAAGGTTGAGTGAGAAGAATAAGAAGCTTAGGAATGAAAATAATCAAGGGGCTCAAAAGAAAAGTAAGAATGGTGGGAATACACCACAAAGATAGGGACAGAATAAGGACGAGTCAAGAGAGCAAGCAAAGAGACAGGGTTATGCTACATTTGCAGGCAAAGAGGCCATATAGCAAGAAATTGCTCGACTACACCAGCTTAGGCTCCTCAACAACATAACACTCAGGGAGGAAGTCAGAATGATTGTTCTCAGGGCAGACAACAACAACAAAATGCCAACCAAGGGCAAAATCATGGTCGTGGTCAGAACTAGGCCAGAATGTTCGCTATAGAGGCCCAAGAAGATCAATATCCTCAGTAAAACCCCAGTAGTCCATTGTTAGGATAGAAAAATAAATTTTGAATATGAGTAGTGGCATAAAGTTCTTTCACTTAAAGGTTGCCAACTGTTAGCATTACAAATTTTGGTTTGAATAAGGTTTTGTACCTATGATTTCCAATTAATGAAAACAATTTCCTTAAGAACTCTTGTTGCCTCACTTTAAATGTTCAAGAAAGTGTTAGTCACTTAAGGTAATGAGCCCGAGACTTGCCGTGTGGTAGAGTCCACTAAGTCAGAGGTAGGTACAACAAAGAAACTTTCAATAGACTGAGAACTTTAGGATACGTGTAACTCTTAATAAAAAACAAGCCTATCTCTATAGCAAGTCTTGCCATCGGACCCATTGCGTCAAATCAAGGATGAACAAAAGGCAAGACGAATGGCTTACAAGCCTAATGGGGGAAAGTGAATGGGATAAGCATACTGACCATAGGTTAGATGCTAAGAATACCATAAGACTTAGGAAGAAAACATCGTATGGGTAATCGTGGATCATCTCACTAAAGTGGCTTAGCTTCTGCCAATCAAATCCACAAATTGAATCAGTAAGTCTAAGAGAGTTATCCAAATTTTAGAAGATATGCTGAGGTCTTGTGTTTTAGACTTCAAGGGGAATTAGAACAAGTATTTAAACTTGGTAGAGTTTGCCTATAACAATAATTATCAGCCAAGTATTAAGATGACTCCATTTGAGGCTCTTTGTGGAAGACTCTACAGATCACCTACTTTTTGGTAGAACTCGAGGATCATGTATTAACTAGATCAGATTTGGTGGAAAAAATGAATAACCAAGTCAAGTTAATACAGAAGAGGTTGACTATAGCATAGAGTCGTCAAAAGAGCTATGCTGACAAGAAGAGAAGACCACTAGAGTTTCAAGTTGGGGACAAGGTATTTTTGGAGAATTAGTCCTCAAAAGGGCACCAAGAGGTTCAGATTCAAATGGAAATGTCGTTGAGGTTTGTCGGACCCTTTGAAATACTTAGAAGAATCAGGGAATGTTCTAATGAGTTGGACCTACAAAATCAATGACTTTAGCTCATAGCGTATTCCATGTATCCATGTTGAGAAAGTACGAAACTGACCCCTCTCACATCATCCGTTGGGAGGAAGTGAATATTTAAGATGAAGCTACTTACGAGAAAACAATAATCAAAATCCTTGACTATAAAGTACAGACTCTATGAACGAAGGATATCCCATTAGTGAAGGTATTGTGGAAACATCACAGGGTGGAAGAAGCCACAATGGAACTCAAAAGTGAGATGAAGACAAAGTATCTACACCTGTTCACTAGAAATCCTTAGTTATGTAGAAATTTTTAAGACAAAATTTTTGTAAGGAGGGTAGGTTGTAATGCCCTGAATTCTCTGTACTCAATTAAATGAAATTTATCATTTATTTGGTAAAATTTGGGTCAAAATGAAATTGGGCTCATTTCAGGGCTAAATTTGGAAGGTTCCAAAAAACTCATTTAGTGACCTTTAGAGACCCAAAATAACCTGAAATGAAGTAAGGTGACATGAACCAACTAATTAGACAACATATCCAAAAAATTAGAACAATTGGTCAAGACTAGGGTTTTCATTTGCCAAACGCCCTTCACATGGTCCAAATTAGAAAGAATCAACATTTAGGGTACGTGGGGGAATCGAAATGGCCCAAAACGAAATAAAACAACATGAACTAACAAAATGAATGGCACATCCAAAAATCAGGACAATTGGGCAAGATTTGAATTTTTATTTGCCTAGTGACCTCAGTGGGTTTTAAATAAGAAAAGTTTTTGAGAGAAAATCACATTGGGCCAAACCATACCTTAAAATTTGCATTAGGTTCATGTGATTCTAAAACTATAGGTTATAAATCACAATTCCTTGTAAATAAGGAGATATTAATTTTTATTTAATTTTTGTGAAACCATGAAGTCATGGCCACCCCAAGCATGTGCAAGTCAAATGAGTGGAACACTATGATCATGTACACCCTCACCCTACCCAAAACTCCATGGGATGTGTTCCTTATTTGAATCCATAAAAAATGATCCTATATACCATGCAAATGATTCAATACATTACACCTATGAGAAGTTTTCCCATGGTAAGAAACCAAGACAAGTGATCCCATGTGCCAAGATAAATGATCAAGTGTACCCAAGCACCCTAAAAATGTCTACACCATGTGTGTGTGCTCCACATGTGCCAAATTCCAAACTAAGAGAGTTTCCTAGGATTCCTAAGATCTTGATCTCGTGTCCCTCAAGTTTGATCATGTACTCACCAACCACCTTTGCTCAACGAAACAATTCCCTAATAAAAAATTCCAAAATTAGAAGTGTTTCTATGTATGTTTGTATGATGACAAACCAAGAAACAAGCAAAGGAAAGTTGCTAAGTACCGAAATCTTATTCTATATGGATGTCCCAACTGAATTAGAACATAATTTAAACCCATTTTGTGTTCACACTTGGTTAGGAAACAAAATTGTGTTCATATCTTTGGAATATGAATCCTATTGGGCCTACTTGCCCAAACCATGCAAAAACGTCTTAGATATGTATGCAAAGGTTCTCTTGTGATCTTGTCCAAAAAGTCCCCCTTGTACTCACAAACATTTATAAAAACTTCCCTCTTGCTCACATTCATCTCGTCTCGAAGCAAAGAGTTGGCATTTCCCTCTTCGCCTATTCTTGCCTTTTCGCCTGTTCTTGCCCTTTTCGCCTGTTCTTGCCCTCTTCTTGGCACATCTTTACACTTATCTTTTCTCTCTTGTGTGAGAAGTTCTGATTTCAGTATTTTGGAGAGTTGTTGAAGTAGTTTTTGTTGGTGGTTAAAAGTTCTTGAAGTTCTGAAAGTGGTAGATAAGGGGAACCTCTGCCGAATTTAACAAGAAACTCAAGTTAAGGTGGAGGGAATTTCCAGAACACTACCTTCTTATTTTGAATTCCTAGCATGTTCATGCATGTGTAGGTTTAGATTTCAACATGTTTAATCATGTTTCAATTTTAGTTTAGCATGTTTTTATGTTTTAATTACTCATGAGAGCATGCCATGCTTAGAATCAATGTTTAGGATTTATTTAAAAGTTTCAAGCATGCCATATAATGTTTTCGTGCTTTCTTGGTTATTTAAAATTCAAAAATTTATATTCTAAATTTTTTTTATGATTATGTGATCTTAAACATAAGAAATTGAAGATAAGAACTACGTACTGGCATGGTGATCTGTATGGATGCTATAAGTGTTCTTAACACATACTTGGAGTGTGTAGTTGCAAAGTGCAACTAAGAGATACTTGACATGTGGCATCCAATCGACATTAACAAAGAAATATCTTTCCACCCCAAAGAGAGGTATCTAAATTAAGAACATCAAGGGAGTAGAACCCATTTCTATCATAACGTCAACTTGAACCAATTTGATGTATGAATCACTTAATGTTTGAAAGTGTGTGAATTTGAATGTGTTAGGGTTTTTGAAATAATAAGCTAGTTATTTGATGGATGATCCACTGGGCTATGTGCTCACCCCTCTCTTTTTAACATTTTTAGGAAATTGAATATGATGGCAATGGAAATTTGAATGTAGCTATGTTTACAAAGCTTCTATTTTCTTTTATTCAATGTAAGGGCATGATGCAAAGTTTGGTTTTATTAAACTTCTGCTGAACTTTTATTTTTAATTAAAGAGTTATATACTCAAGTTTATGATTTAATTTAAGAATGTAAATTTCTTTATTTTTATTTGAACAAATAACGAATTTAAAGTATTCATTTTTCTACTTGTATTACACTTGTTGTATTGAATATTAAGCAGAATGAAAGGTGTATTCATGAGGGATTTCAATAAGTTTTAGAATAAAAGAATTGAGATGCAAGTTGTGTACTAGTAAGTGTAACATAGGACCCAACCCGCCTTATGGTTAAATTTAAACATGTTTTTAGGGGGTTGGGGTGTTACATCATAACTTCAAAGTCTTAAATTTAATTCTTACATATTCTTGAATAAAAAATCCAAATATTAAAATTAAGAATAAAACATTCAAAAAGCATGAAAACAATACATAGCATACTTTATAATTCAAATTAAACCTAATAATGAAAACTAGGCACGACATGATATCATGAATACTTAAAACATGCATACATGATAATCAAAATCTAAATCATTATCAAACATGTAAAAACTAAAAATAAACATGGTAAATCAAAAATAAAAGGTGCATGAATGTAACACCCCAATCCCCTAGAAGTAGGTTTAAGCTCAACCACAAGGTGGATTGGGTCCTATGCTACATTTACAAGTACACAACTTATATCTCAATTCCTTTATTCTAACACTTATTGAAGTACTCATAAATACACTTCCATTGAGTTTAATATTGTAATACCCCAGAATTTTGTCAAATAATTAAATAAATTAATTTCAAAATTCTTTTG
This sequence comes from Tinospora cordifolia, assembly GCA_030144865.1. Taxonomy (NCBI): domain Eukaryota; kingdom Viridiplantae; phylum Streptophyta; class Magnoliopsida; order Ranunculales; family Menispermaceae; genus Tinospora; species Tinospora cordifolia. The sequence continues at coordinate 53 of JAJIYU010006103.1, read as the reverse complement.
GGTGCAAATTGTGGGATAACACATGAAAAATAAAATAAATTAGAGTTATAGTG
>JAJIYU010006102.1:0-21264 GCA_030144865.1 Tinospora cordifolia | reverse complement strand
TCTAAATGCATATTATACTAAACATAAGCAAATACTCTAAATTTTCCATTACACTAATGCATATTATACATAAAATACCTAAAATATAATTAGTTTGCTATGCAACTAACAGGTGGATTGTAATAATCCCACATCGGCTGGACCTCAGAGTTGAGACTGGGTTATGAGTGCATATGTGGATGTTCACTAGTGCAGAGGCCTTTTGGGGGTGGCTCAAGTTCGAGTCTCTCCAAGAATAAATCCCTCACGGTGTGTCTGTGGCTAAGTGGGAACAATATCGTCATGTAGTGGGACCCGGGGTGTTACAAGTGGTATCAGAGCCAACCTTGAGTGTAACGGGTGTGCATCTCGAGGACGAGATGGCCTCTAAGGGGGTAGATGAATAATCCCACATCAACTGGACCTCAGGGAATGCCTGGTTCATAAGTGCACTCAGGTAATGACCTTGTGACGAGGCCTTTTGGGTGTGAGCTGGGTTCACATGCCTGGAACAAAACCCCCACGCTAGGCGTGTCTAACGAGGGACAATATCGTCACAGTGGGGCCTGGGGTGTTACATAAACTGATGGTTAGTCTGAGAGAGTCATTCAGACACTAAAAGACATGTTGAGGTCTTGCGTCCTTGATTTCAAGGGCAACTTGTAATAACCCGTAAATTTTTAATGTGAAGACGTTGACAATGAAATTACGAAATAAATTAATCAAGAAAAATAAAATGATAAAATCGTGTTTTATAACTATATAGATATGTGAAAATAAATACTAATAAGTATAAAAATAAAATTTTAAAAATACTAATAAATATAAAAATGTCCAAAAACAAGATTTAAATGTTTATTATAATATTTATTAAGAAATAAAATAAATTACATTGGTTAAAGTAGGAAAAAAATCAAAAAAGAAAAAGGATACCTGTGGGGGCCTTTTTAAACTGGTCTAAAAAAAGGGAGAACTGGGGCTAAAATATTAAAAAAAAAAAGAAAAAAAGGATCAGTGAACAATATCCACATGTACTGTTCACCCCCTTTAAAAATTGCAACGGAACAAAAAAAAGAAAATCCCAAATCACATTTTGGGGCATTTGATTTTGGTCACCAGAGATATGATTTTAGCCCAAAGACAATCAAAATGATCCAGATCAGATCTAGAGCAATTCTAAGCATCTAAGGTAAGATTTTGAAGCCTTAAACTCATTCAAATCAATTCCCATAGGCTAACAACATCAAAATTGTAAAACTGATTGCTAATTTGGGGTTTTGATGCATAGAATGATCGAGAGCGAATTGAGCTCAAATCTTCTTTTTAAATCGATGAATTAATGATTCTAGACTAAATTCTAGAAGTTTTGGCTGTTCATTTGCAGTTTTTGATGAATCAAATAGAATTTGATTGGATCTGGGCGATTTGGCGGCAAAAATCCTTTGGGAAAGGATAAAACTCGATCCGCTCAACATCTAAGGTAATAGTCAGAATTAAAGTTGTTCTATTCTGAATTTTTTTTAAAAAAATGAGTATAGTTTTGTATGTTTATGTGGTGAAATGGGAAATCCAAATTTTGGAAAATCTTGATTTAGGATGCAATTCTTTGGATAGGTAATAAAAGTCAATCCGCTCATCCTTTGAAGAAGTGGTTAGTTTTAAATATGTTTAATTCTCAGTTTGGAACGCGTTAATTGTAATTTCGCACCTTAAGGTGGTAAAAATGGAAATATGAATTTTTAAGCCTTTTGAGAAAAGATGGAATTTCTCACCTTAAGATGCAATTCTTTGGATAGAAAAGATGGATTTTCCTAAATCAAGATTTTGGAAAATCTTGACTTAGAATGCAATTCTTTGGATAGGTAATAAAAGTCAATCCATTCATCCTTTGAAGAAGTAGTTAGTTTTAAATATGTTTAATTATTAGTTTGGAATGCGTTGACTGTAATTTTGCACCTTAAGGTGGTAAAAATGGAAATATGGATTTTTAAGGCTTTTGAGAAAAGATGGAATTTTAATGATAAAATTTATATTTTCAGGCTTCGGACTTTGAGTGTTGATCTTCACGAGTAGGCGCTAGGGTCATTTTGAATTATCATGTGGGTTGGATTCTCTTGCTTACTAATATTATGTAGATTTTAAGTCCAGAGCATAATGGTTGTGCAGCCTAAGAAATTAGATGCATGCTAGGATGTGTATAATTTTTGAATGCTTTGATTGCCGATTGAGCATAATGCCTAGTTATATGCTTTCAGTATTTGCTTGAATATGAGGCATAATGTCTGGTTATTTATATCATTTGCTACATGATTTAGATACCTTGAATGATGATACGGTATGAAATGAAATCTATTGAAACTAAAGAAATTAAATTAAGATTTAATAATTCCACGTACCGGGGTGATGGTGGCATCTATTGATGACTCGTAGGCGTGGCCATATTTGCCGCATGACTCATCCAAATCCCATCATTAGTGTTCTTAATAAAGCCTCCTGCAAAGGCTGAGGGTTCCTCGAATGGGTGAGCAGTGAACGTATGCTATTGCACCTACTCTTGGTTGTTGTGACAGGTCGAAAACGATATTGTGGCTCGAGACGGTACTGGCTAGGATTGATTTCGAGTCATAGAGGGACACTGGGAGTATAGTTCTTTTGGTTCTAGGGCATCAGCTCTGCACTTAATGGAGTGCCACCTCAGCAAACAAATGTTGAGCGCTTGGTGCAGACCGAGTGCTCAACATTTGTTTTTAATTTTTTTTTTAAAAATGCACTGGCGCTAGGACAATGAGCTAGCGTCACTCATTGTCCGAGCGCATAAGGGACACCCTTAGAGTACGACAAAACAAATGACTATTTGAAACGATTAATATTATGAAAGTGTGTACATGTTTTGGATTTTGGTTTATATAATGTAGTGATGTGTAGGGATGATCCACTGGGTTTTCGAGCTCACACCACTTTCTTTTACAGTCATTGGAAAAGGTGGAGTACATTAGTTGACCAGTCGATCAAGAGTTGGTAAGTGACCTCATTGGGAGGCCACTGTTGGACTTGTATTTGTATTTTTGTCTCATTTTCACATATCTTGTATATATGTTTTGAACAGGGCATGCGGCCATTTATTTTCTTATGGAATTGTTTTACATTTTAAAATGTTGTTTGGGACTATGGCTCTGTGAACCTATTTTAGATCGTAAATTTTGAAGTATATTTTGAGATGTTGCCTTCAGAGGCTAATGACATGTATATGTTCAGTTTTACATGAACCCTACTATATGGGTTGGTAATTTTAATGGATTCTGCTACAGTAATTTGTTTCCATTATAAATATTAACTGTGAAAAAAATTTGGTGAAGTATTTGAAATTATTTTTCTGAGTTATGATATTTGCTGATAAACACAGTATGATTTTCTATCAAGATTGATATGTTTTCTCATTTTAAGAAATTGAGAATGGATTTAATGAGTTGAAAAGAGGTTGATGACCCCTGATTCCTGGTGGATCAGACTCCGAAAATGTGAAAAGTCCTGCATGCACGACATCTAATCTGAAGGGAGTGCTTATCTATGCGCTGGGCCCAATATGACCCATGTAGGAGGACTTGGGTTCCGGTCTAGGGGCTCGGGGTGTTACAGAGTGGTGTCAAAGCACAGTTAGTAGTTCGCTGGGAAAAGAGTATAGTTCGATGGAATATTCCGGACTTGGTTTTTCACTGGAAATGGTCATTGGATTTTGTTTTCATTGGAAATGAATTTGTATTGGATTTCAATTTTTTTTCAAAAGTGAAATGAGTAAGAAGTTACCTACTAGTGACTAGATGACTAGGTGGCTAGAAGTCTAGAAAAGACTTGGGTGATACCAACATGCTTGAGTTACCAGTTGCAAGTAGACAAAAGTACGAGTAGTAGCCCAATAGGTAGAAGCTTTGCTCACTACTACTGATGCACTATATTGGAATCATCTGAGACTTGGGACCGATGGTATCACGTAGAATAAAGAAATGTACTTAGTATTGAAACACTAGGTCTTGGTAAAAATCGAGTGTGCTAGAAGGCACAGTGGATCATTAATTAAAAACTTTTAGGATATAAGTTAGAAACTTATAACCTAGAAATGCATACTTAATTGGTCAGGACTCGATTAAGGAGGATCCTGTACTTTTGATGTCTATGTAGTATGGGATGCATTGAGATTTAGAGGTATGGAGGAATCCTAGATTCAAAGAATGACGAACCATGTATGGTGAGTGATCGATTCTTGGGCAGAACTTGCACGCGTTGTATTTTACTGGTATGGGGCAGTTGCGTATGGTGGGTTTTGCATCAGGCTTAGGGAGCGAGATACTTGCAAAATTGTAATGGGCAATGAACAGACTCTTTGAAAGAACTTGCACGCATTATATTTTACTGGCATGGGACGATCACGTATGGTGGGTCTTGTGTCATCCTTAGAGACCAAGATTTGGTGAAATTATATTAGTCATAATGGAACTTTTGAGTAAAAGTTTGGCCTTAAGCACAGGTGGATGCATGGGATTCTATTATGTTAGCGTGCATTGTTTGATTGTTTGTTGTGTGCTTACATGTGATATATGTAGTATGATTATTTTTAGTATTTTTACCTGAATTACTGTACCCAGAAACAAACAAAATGTTGTTGACTTAGAAGTATAAACCTTTAGGCCATTAAGACAAATCTAGAACTTAGAGATATGAATTTAAAGTCACAGTAGCACGACGACGAGATGGTTATAGGTAGGGAAATAGAAAATTAGAAAGGTTTGACGAGGAATCAAAAGTACATTAAGCATCATGTTACATCTTATTAGTGCCTAGATGAATGGTGTACCTTGAGCGGTGCAGCTATGCTAACACTTCCTATCTTAGGCAAGGATAATCTGGTACCCACAATCGTTCCCTGAACCTTAGTGCACCATCATCGTCAATCGACCACTCCACATGAGAAGTGTCATTTGCCCACTCTCGGTACATCACATAATCAATGTCATGAGGCTGTACCTCTATGATCTCAGCAAGCAGTACCAGCTGGGCTCTCATCTGTGCACTGATTCTGGTCTCAGTTGAAGTCTCGTGGATACTCATCACTATCACATAATCAATCATCCTCTACTCTTGAGACATATGTCTGGCACACAAGTAGTCTTGACCTATACTCTGCTTAGCACATCAGCCACCATATTAGCTTTTTTAGGATGGTACTCAATGGTAAAGACGTAATCCTTAAGTAGCTCCATCCATCTCCTCTGCCTCATATTCAAATCTCTATGAAAAAATAGGTACTTGAGGCTCTTGTGATCAGAATAAAGAGTAAAATGCTCACCATATAGATAGTGTCAGCAAATCTTGAGCGCAAACACTCTGCTGCCAGCTCTAAATCATGGATGGGGTAATTTCTCTCATGCACCTTCAACTGTAGTGAGGCATAAGAAATTACTCGGTCTTCCTGCATTAGCATATACCCAAGCCCAATCCTACATGCATCTATATAAATCACCAACTCATAACCGGGTTTAAGAAGCACAAGTACTGGCATAGATGTCAAATGACCTTCAAATGTTCGGCGTGTTCCTCCCTAATCTTCGAATAAATGAGAATGTCATCAATAAAGATAATGATAAATGAGTTGAGATAGGGACGAAACACTTTCTGCATTAGGTCTATGAAGATTGCGAGACATTTGTTACTCAAAATGACATGATTAGGAGCTCATAATGCCCATAATGAGTCCAAAAAGCTATTTTTAGTACATCCTCTTACTTGAACCCCAATTGATGGTCAAACAAGTCATCAATGCGAGGAAGAAGGTACTCGTTCTTCACCATTACCTTGTTCAACAATCGATGGTCGATACATAACAGAGTCTTCCATCTTTCTTTCTCACAAATAGTACTAAAGCACCCCAAGGTGACACACTAGGGGTAATAAAATCCTCACTCATCAATTCCTCTAATTGGACCTTCAATTCCTACAATTCCTTAGGCGTCATTCGATAAGGAGGGATCGAATGTGTTCCTTGAATAACCTCAATAATAAAATTGATTTCCTGCTTAGGAGGCAAGCTGGGTAAATCCTCAGGTAACACATTAGAAAAATCTCTAACAATAAGAATCTCATCCATGCTCGCCCATGAAGGTTCCTCATCTATGGTGGTTAAACTAGATAGAGTATCGATCTCATTCTTAGTTGCCATTCTGCCTCAGGTTCTCAATCTATTAGAGGCACTATCCTGAAAGATAATAATAGGTTGCCCTGGTATCTGAAATATGACCTTCTTAGAAAAACAATCGACGTGTGAATGGTACGCAACTAGCCAATCGATCCCGAGTATAGCATCAAACTCTTGGAACTCTAACACCGAAGGTCAATAATGGTCTCCAAATCTCCTAGTCTCAACACGCAACCCTCACAAATCAGGTTAGGGTAGATGTGCTCCCCGGTTCCACTTCTAAACATGAGCTAGGTGGATGACCTAAGAGGTTTAAGTTCCAATCTACCTACAGTATTTCCATAGATGAATGATAAAGTAGAGCTAGCATCAACCAATACATATAAGGTAGAATCTAGAATAGAAACGATACCTTCTACCAATGTTATGGTAGCTTCGGGGTCAGGCTATGTGATGGCTTGTGCTCTCCCTCTAGTAACGGTAGGGGTGGGTATACTAGAAGATGGGACAAGCATAAGGCAGTCATATCATTTGTGGCCTGGCTGACCACATTGATAACATATAATCTGACAGCTTTGATTAGCCGAATATGTCTGACCCAGCCCATAGCCTCTATGCCTTGAATCTTGGCCTATGCCTTAACCTCTACCTCGGGCCCCATACTAAGTCAATGGTTGTCCCACCGGCTAATATGTTTGAACTGGGGTAGCAAAAATCAGGACTACAAGAGATGGCTAACTCTGCTCCCCTCTAGACTGTACCCTTAGGTATTTGCTCTTCCTCTGGTATCTACCTGCTCGCCACCATGATAATCGCCTTGACTTAATGACTACGGCTATAACTGCGACTGTGTTTGTACAGTAGCACCCTATACAATCTAGGCCATCGAGTGTTCATCTTTTCCATTAGTCTCGAACTATAGCGCCTGCCTCTAGATGGTTGTAAGAGTAGCCTCAATAGATGTCGATGTCGCCTGCCTAATATTGGCCCTTAGCCCACAACGGAAGAGTCCTGCTCTCTCCCTTGAGTAACCCACTAATTCAGGCACATAAGCCTCCAGTTTGAGAAATTTGTTGGTATACTCCCTTATTGACATGTTTTCCTGTTGTAGGGTCAAAAACTCCACCTTCTTATGCTCCCTCACTATCTCAGGAACATAAATACTCAAAAATAAATTCTGAAAACGGACCCATGTAGTAATCTGACCCTCTATAGTCCGGTAGCCTTCGACCAGATGGCGACCTCATCTTTAAGCATGTGCGATGCAAAAAGTACCTGGTTTTCCATAGACAGCTTCAATGTCTCAGTGTTCTTCTCAATATTAAGGAGCCAGTTCTCTATTGTGTCCAAACTCAAACCCCATAGAACTCCTTGGGTTTTAGATCCAAAAACCTCTTCAGAAGGCAATCATGGGCAGCCTCATCTACCTGTCTCACTGGGGCTACCTCTGTGGTGTTTGCAACCCTCTCAGGTACAACTGGTACAGGGGGTGCTACTGGCTCAGCCTTATGTCACTCAGCCTCAATCCTATCCAATCTCTCTCTTAATAAGGCTGTTTGGGCTTGAATAGCCTCAATAGACGCCCTGATCATAGCTTTGAGCTTCTTTATGGGATCATGCTCGAGTTGAATTGGAGGTGGTGGTGGACACCGGCTTCGGGATCCTATGTGGTTTCCCATGTCAAGGAGGTATTGCGGTTTGCGTAAAACATTAAACTTCCATCATTTTAAAGGTTAAGCATACCAAAAATTTAAATGTTTGTAACAAAAGATAACTACACGTAAAGGTAGTTATTTCCAAGTAATAGTCTAATCCCCAATGTTCAAATTTTAAGTCTTAAAACTCACTAACTCCCAATGACAATCAAATTCCTCCCATGATATGACCACTTTCACTCGGTTCCTCTTCTTGTCAATAAGAATTTAGAAAGTTTTCATCTATAATTCTGTTGTGCTACTTTAAGTCATTTTTTAGGGTTTTCCTAACTTTTGCGATTACTCTGAGGTTTTCTAGGTTAACACCAATTGTTATTTTTTAATTAGAAAAACCTTGGGCTCTGATTCTAGTATTGTCAAAAAGCACGTATTACCATTTAATATACACATTAAATCATACAATTCTCATAAAATCATGTATTTTCAATTATAATTCATTAATTGATACATAAAATTATATGTCAAACCCATCGACTCGATGTTCAAAAATATTGGTCGTTACAAAGATCTAGTACGATTTTGTTAGGTTAACCTAGATGAACATGACGATAGCCGAGTATGAGGTCAAATTTATTGAATTGGCAAAATTTTTACCTAAGCTGATCAAGGAGGAAAAAATGAAGGCTGACTAATTTGTAGAGGGTCTCAAGATTGATACTCAAAAAGTAATAATGCCAATGGGCCTGAAGACGTACAGAGTTATTGTGGAAAGGGCATTGGTATTGGAGCAGGAACTCAACTTTAAATAGAAGAGGAATAAAAACGAAAGGCCTGAAAATAACAAAGACAACCAAAGAACTCAGAAGAAGAAAAATACCCATCAAAAGAATGGTGGAAATAAGGCACCCCAAACACAGAACCAATCCAATCAAAGTAAAGGGGTGCAGAGGGAAATGGCTAAACAACAAGAGTTGTATCACCGCAACCAGCCAGGACGTATGACTAAGTTAATTCCTGTTGCATCGCAAGATATCCAACAGTAGCAACACAATCAGGGAGGAGGACAGAATGGACCTCAACAGCAACGACCCCAGCAGAACAACAACCAGGGACGAAACCAGAACTAAGGTCATAGGCAAAACTAGGCTAGAGTGTTCGCTGTGGTTGACTTTCAAGAGGAACAAGTCCCTATTGCGAAAGGTACATTTTGTTATTTAATGTTGCTGTGAAACTATTGTTTGATTCAGATGCTACAAAATCTTTTGTTGATAAGAACTAGCACATAGGTTGCAAGTAGTAACAAAAACTTCATAATACCCTGAAATTTTTAAGTCAATAATTAACGAAGATGACTGTAATTAAGTGTCAAATAACCTTGGTCAACAAAAGTTAACTATTATTAGGAATTGTACCACTCAACCAGTCTAATACGAATACAATAAACTTCAAAAAAATTATTTGGTAGGCTAAACGATCAAATTAGACAACGAGCTTCATTTGAAAATGCTTAGGACGCTAAAGAGACTTAAAATAATAAATAAATAAATAAATAAAAGTAAAAAATAATAGTATTAATGATAATACAAATAAAAATAATAAAAATATTTTATAATAATAATAATAAATGATAAATAATAAAAATCAAATCATCAAGTAATTAATTATTTTACAGTGTCATGAATAGTAAAATTGATTATTTTTATTGATTAACATATTTGTAAAATTGATTAAGAGACAAGTGTGTGATCATATTTAAGAAACTCGATCGTGCCTCACGCATCTTCGGAGTCTAGAACTATTGAACATATTGTAATATCCCAGAATTTTGTCAAATAATTTAAAAATAAATAAAATAAGTTAAGTAAATTAATTTCAAAGATTTTAAGAAATTTTTGGGTGCAAATTGTGGGTTGGCACATGAAAAATAAAGTATATTGGAAATATAATATAAAATAGGCAAATAAGACCTTAATTTGATAATTAAATGAAAATTTCAATTTAGTAGAATTAATTATGAAATTTAAAGAGTTGCTTAAAAAATAAATAGAAATAAAGTATATATATACACATATAGGTTAATATGTGTATGAATAAGGTGTGTATTAGCATAATAAATGTTAATACTACATATTATATGAATATGTACATAGAAAAATTTATATAATTAAATAAAAATATAGTGTATGTGTATTTATTAAAAATAAATAAAACATTATATAAATATTAATTATAATTACATAAATTATTATCTGAAAATAAAATATGAAATAAATAAAAATATATGAAAATAGAAAATGTAGATTATTTAATTATTGACATTAAAGATATTAAAGAAATAGAAAAATATCTAATAAATGTAATATTAAATAATTAGAAAAGGAAAAATATTAGTAAGATCATAAAATAGAAGGAAATATACAAGAAAATCAAGTTTTCATAAATTAGGAAGTGTCTAATTAGCAATTTTCGGATAATAGCAACCTTAAAAATCAAATTTGGTAATTAGAAACTGCATCCAACGGTCCAAAACAAATCTGCAAAATCCAGCGAATGAAATCGAAACCCAAAACAACACCCAGGAGCACCGAATCATTCAAATAAACGGCCAGGATCGAATAATCTTCACGATCTTCAATCCAATGGCCCAGATCAAGAGCGCACCGAACGTCCTGGAACACTGGATCACCATAGATCGGACGATCTGAAATCATCACGTTCAATCCAACGACCCAGATTTGAGATATTTCTAATCAATCGCGTCACTCGGGGTCCATCAAACGGTCCAAATCGAGGCACTCTGAGATGATCGCGAATGAGTATTGTGATCGAGGAAATTGGACGGGTAAAAACCATCAAGGACGATCGAACAATCAGAGCGAGTTTCGTTTATTGCGAAATGCGTGTCTCGAGGACGATCCGAGCGTCCAGAGCAAATTCGTGATTCAAAAATCGTGAACCAACACCGTATTCGAGGAAATCTGATGGCCTAGATAGACGAATCTGATCCATCGTGAACTGAACGCTGTGATCGATGCAAATCGGACGGCCCAGATTCACGCATCTCTATCGATCGAAGATTCGACACCGTGCTCGAGGAAGATTTGACCGCCCAGATGCAATCCGCCCAATCTGAGTTACGTATGCGTGATACGAGGAAAATCGGACGGTTCCGATCTGAGGCTCCGAAAATAATAAACGAAAAATTCGAAATAATCCGATTAAATACTTCAAAAATCCAAAAAATCAGTTTCTAAATCCCCAAAAATTTCCAAAAAATTACTTGCTAATCTCCTATGGGGCACGAAATTTTGAAGAATTGGCAAGTTTCCCACAAGATGACACCCCAAACTTGCTATTCTTTACCCTTTTGAACTCTATATAAACACCCCCCATGCTCACAATTCATCTCATCCAAAGAAACAAGAGTTGAATTATCATCTTGTTCTCTAAGCCTTCTTCTTGGCAATCCCTTCAGTTCTTGAGTGTTCTTGAGTGTTCTTGAACTGTTCTTAAGTGTTCCTGAGTGTTTGGAAGCCTTGAAGTAATGAAACTCTGCCAGATTTCAGAAGCGTACAGAAGAGACATTTTTAAGGTGGAAGTGACTTCTAACTTCTACTTCTTTATTTTAATTTGAATAAGTCTTGCATGTGTGATAATGTTTTGAAGATGATTGATTGAATATATGTTTTAATATGCATGCTTATTTATTGTGCCATGAATATACATGTTTAGAAATTAAGAATATTGATGCATGTTATACATGAATTGTGCCATGAATAAATATTTAATGATTCATGTTTTGTATATGTTGCATCGATGGTTTAATCCGATATTGTGTGTTTTATCACTAAGAAAAGATTAAATAATGATTCAATCCACGTACCGGCGCGATGATGGACTGCATAGTATCATCGTGTGTGTTCCACCCCCCCGACCCGGCTTGCCGGTTTACCAATGACGATTTTGAACTGGGTTTCTAAGAGTGATCCCATTCATAGATATTGGGGTTTGAGTTTCAGTTTGTCATTCTCTCTCCCTGCAATGTGGAACACAGATATTAAACTCTTTCAGTCCGAACGTCAACCATAAACAATAAATTTGTTTGAATCGCCTAATGTACAAAAGTGTTTGATATGCTTGGTTTGTTTGAATTGAAATAATGATTTAGATGTTTAGAAAGATCCACTGAGCTATGTGCTCACCCTTTCCTTCTATTTTTTAGGTAATTGATTTACATGAAGACCATGAAAATTAGTTAGGTTCTTTTTGTTTAAAAAGTTTCTAATTTTTATGTAAGGGCATGTTGCCCAAGTTTTGAATCTTCCGCTGTAATAATTTTTTTTAATCAAATTATGTACTCAATTTTATTTAATTAATTGAGTTTATGAATTTCAGTTATTTCTTATATTATTGCCTTATCAATTTCTTAAATTTAAGTTCTGTACTGTTAAATACAATCAAGGCATGAAATAATTGAAATAGAAAGAAAGTCAAGTGTGTGTCACTTATAAAGTAACACTAACCTAGCCTGCCGTTTGGTTTAGCCCACCGTCAAGAGAATGGTGGTCGTGTCCAATGCTTGAAGATACGGGGGTTGGGGTGTTACACATACGGATTCATAGCTTGGATGCCAGTGACGTTCCTATGAGATTCACTTGGCCAGTGGTACGAGAATTACCCCAGGGTCGACTGCCCTACCTCGGCCAAATGAAAACAATCTACTATTTGTATCGCCTAATGTATGGAAGTGATTAATTACATGATGTTCTTACTATATTGTTAGATTATCTATGAATTAGAATGATCCACTGGGATCGTAGAGCTTACTTCTTCTATTTTTCAAATGTAAGAAACTAGTATATCAATTGACGGACTTGGGCCAGATCTTATTATTATTATTTCTTGATTTTTGTGTCTTATGATGTTACTTGTTACTTTAAACGCTATATGTACAAGAGCATGAATGTAATGATTAAATGACATTTGATCAATGAACCTTGATGTAGGGTACTTTTAGGCACACCATTACCACATTATGTTTATGTTATTAATGCTCATGATACTAATGATACTGTAAAAACTAGTTTAAAACTAATAAACTAGTAGGATAAAGAAATGACTCAGATAATAATAACACCATAGAATATGGAAAAAATTGTTTTAACAATTCTAAGACAGAGATTACAAGTTTAAGTTGATAGTGGGTAAGCTTCGCTCAAACTAAAGTTAAACATTGAACAAGAGGTAGGTTATCTTACTCTACGAAGGCATGATTTTTTAAGCAGACTCTGTCTAGCCACCCTGACTAGAGGTTGTCCCACTAACTTGAACAAGTACTCAAAGACGAGGAATGAGTTTTCAAATAAATCAACTATTTTTCTAATATATTGATTGAAAAATTTTTTCACTCTCACTTATAAATTTATATATGTATAAGGAAATAATTTTTAAACGTTTTTTTTATAATTTTGCGAAATTAAGACACGAACTGAAAAGGGGGTGTTACAAACTTTGCCCATGGCTTTGACTGAATCCACGTCCATAGGGACCATTATTACCTCAAAAAGAATGTGTAGTTGTGGCCTAAAGTTTGGAGATAAATTGGTCTCAGTCGACCTCTGTGTACTTTCATTTTATGGATATGATGTGATATTGGGGGTGGATTGGTTAAACTAGTATCAAGCACAGATAGATTGTCCTAAGAGGCGAGTAATCATAATACTACCTTCTAGGGAAACTTGTAGAATCAATGGTGATATGCAGATATTACCTAGAAGCCCGATGATAACCATGTTAAACTGCTTGAGGCAGAAAGATGAGTTCAAGAAACTCTCTGAGAGCCTTGTAAAGCAAAGAGGAATTCAAGACTTAGAAGTGGTTAGGGAATATGAAGATGTGTTTCCAAATGACTTACTCAGACTACCACCTATTAGAGATGTAGAGTTCAAGATTGAACCTCACCTTGGAACCAACCCCATAGCTATACCTCCCTATAGAATGGCACAAGTAGAGCTGATCGAGTTAAAGACTCAGCTAGACAAGCTCCAAGGGAAATGATTTATCAAGTGAAGTGAATCACCGTTGGGAGCTCCAGTGTTGTTCATGAAGAAGAAAGATGGGTCCATGTGGCTATGTGTTGACCATCGGATAATGACATCCTTATATACTCTAAGTCAAAAGCTAACCATTTAGAATACTTAAGGATTGTGTTGGAAACCCTTAGAAGAAACTAGTTGTATGCCAAATTTAACAAGTGTGAATTCTGTATGAAGATAGTCAAGTTCCTTGGCCATGTAGTATCAACAGAAGGCATCTCTATAGATCCGGAGAAGGTGAAAGCTATCATGGACTGGAAGAAACCAAAGACAATTACAAGATCATAAGTTTCTTAGATCTAGTTGGATATTACCGAAGATTCATCCAAGACTTCTCCAAGTTGATTGAACCATGACCAAGCTGACCAGGAAAGGAGTCAAGTTCAATTGGGATTAGAAGTGTGAACAATCATTCCAAGAACTAAAGAGGAGATTGACTATGACTCCCATCTAAGTCACTCCTACCCATAGCGTTCCATATGTTCTGTATACGGATGCTTTACATAATCGATTAGGTGCAGTCTTTATGCAAGATGGAAAGGTTGTTGCATATGCCTACAACCGAAGATCCATGAACAAAACTACCTAACCCTTGACTTGAAACTAGTTGTCAATGTGTTTACACTAAAGATTTAGAGACATTACTTCTATGGCGAGAAGTTTGATATGTTTCCAAACCATAAGAATTTGAAGTACATCTACACCCAAAAGGAGTTGAACCTTCAGCAGCGGAGATGGATGGAGTTCCTTAAAGACTATGATGTCTAGTTACGCTACCATTTGAAATGTGGTGGCTGATTCCTTGAGTAGGAAGTTCAACAAACAGGAGGAGGAAAAAGGTCGGATGTACCAGTTGATTAAGGATTTTCAACATGGGGGTGGCATCAGATGAGAAGCAGGCGTATTTGTACAACATGTCTTGCCAACCAAATCTTCTACATCCGATCAGGGAGGAACAAAGGCAAGATAAGTAGCTCACAAACTTGATAGGAGGAGTTGAACAGGGAAAGCATACTAATTTCAGGTTAGATGCTAAAAATATCCTAAGGTTGGGAAATAAAATTTGTGTTCCTCGGAATGGGCAGAGGAAGCATACCATATTTGACGACGTAACACCCACCCCCTTTTTTATTGTAACACCCACCGGGATTCTTACCCACGTCGTAGGGCCCACGTCATGGTGTGTGGCTCAATGGTAGTGGATGAGGAATGAACAAGGTGCTTATGCCCCAGGTCTTTTGTTTGAATCTCCACGGAGGCAGAGGAAAACCCCAAGGGGAGGGGGCAGTACCTTGTGAGTGACACGCCATGACGTGGGCCCTACGACGTGGGTAAGAGTCCTGATAGGATTCCCGGTGGGTGTTACAATAAAAAGGCGCCTTTTTTATTGTAACACCCACCGGGAATCCTACTGGGACTCTTACCCACGTCGTAAGGCCCACGTCATGGCGTGTTATTCACAAGGTACTGTCTCCTGCCCCCTGAGCTTTTCTTTCGCCTCCGCGGAGATTCTAACCTAAGACCTAGGGCTTAAGTACTTATTTCTTTTATCATCTGCTACCATTGAGCCAGTCCTTGTGAGTGACACGCCATGACATGGGCCCTACGACGTGGGTAAGAGTCCCAATAGGATTCTCGGTGGGTGTTACAGACGAAGCTCATCAGACCAAGTACACAATATATCTTAGTAGTAACAAAATGTATCAAAACCTCTATAAGACCTACTGGTGGCGAGGAATAAATAGAGATGTAGAAAAATACATTTCCAAATGCCTAACTTGTCAGCAAGTGAAGGCAGAACAATGAAAGCCATCGGGAATGTTACAACCACTCCCTGTCCTTGATTGGAAGTGGGATAACATTATCGTGGACTTTGTTAACAAATTACCCTAGAACCAGAAAGGAGAAGATACTGTGGGTGATTGTGGATCATCCACTAAAGTGGCTTATTTCTTGCTGATTAGATCCACATACCAAGTGAGTAAGTTGGGAGAACTCTATGTGAAGGAGATAACATGACTTCATGGTGTACCTAAGACCATAGTGTCTAACAGAGACTCTCAATTCATATCACAGTTTTGTCAGAGTCTGCAGAAGGAGTTGGGTACCAAACTCACCATGACCACTGCTTTCTATCCTCAAACTGATGGTCAGTCTGAGAGAGTCATTCAGACACTAGAAGACATGTTGAGGTCTTATGTCCTTTATTTTAAGGGAACTAGAGTAAGTACCTACATTTGGTGGAGTTTGCCTATAATAACAATTATCAGACAAGTATCAAGATGGCTTTATATGAAGCTCTCAATGGGAGACCCTATAGATCACCAACCTGTTGGGCTAAACTTGAAGATCACATGCTTACTGGGCCAGATCTGGTGGAAGAGATGAATAATCAAGTAAAATAAATATAGAAGAGGTTGGCTACAGCGAATACTAGACAAAAGAATTATGCCGATAAAAGGAGAAGACCCCTAGAGAGTTTCAAATTAGTGATAAGGTGCTCCTCAAAATTTGCCCTCAGAAAGGAATCATATGGTTTGGATGTAAATGAAAGTTATCACCTAGATTCATCGGTTTGTTCGAGATACAAAAAAGAATCAGAGAATGCGCCTACAAATTAAACCTACTGAATCGAATGACCTCAATACACAATGTGTTCCTGTAATACCATAAAATCTTGTATTGAATAAAATGAAACAACTCAATTTCATTGGATTGAATTTGGGTGAGAAATAAAAATGGGTCCATTTTAGGGATAAATTTAGCAAGTCCAAAACTCCATTTTAATGAATTTTTAGACCTCAGAACGACCTAAAATGACATGAATTGATCAACTAGACAACATATCCAAAAATCAGCTCAATTTGCAAAAAACTAGGGTTTCATTTGCCTAATACCCTCCAGTGGAGTCTAAATTAGGAAAGTAAATCAAATGAGGATCAACCTACCCAAATAATGGTTGGAAATGTGCATTATTTTAATATAAACACAAAATATGTGTTCAAGGCCTTAATTCTTAGTAAATAATGAGATATGATTTTTTATTAAATTCATGTGGACCCATAAATACTTGGCCACCCCTAAACATGTGCAAGTTACATGGGTGGAACACTTTGATCATGTACACCTGTGCCCTAATATGCAAAAATTGGTCCATGTGTGTGTGTGTGCAAATGTGAGCAACCCTAGCCGTCTCACATAAAGGGGAAATTGAAAATCATGTACCGTTGTAGTCCTGTATTTTTTGTTAGCAATAATAGCTTAGCTGACAAGCCGTTGTAAATATACAAATTACAACTTGTTAACACATGTCGTGATATGTACTTTGTATTTCTTTTAAACTCAACCACGGCTTGGCTGACAAGCCGTTGTAAAGACACAAATTACAACATGTTGAGACATGTCATGAAATGTACTCCACATTTTTTAAAATTAAACAATGACTTAGCCGACATGCCGTTATTTTGTATAAACAACGCATTCATTAATGACATATTTTACATGCCGTAAAATATTATTTTAAATGTTATTGTAATTTTAGGGTGGTTTGTAATGACATACTTCTTATATGCGTCATTAAAGATATATTTTAACAGATTCATAAAATAGATGTTGTTATAATTAAGTTGTTGAAAGTGTTATTTCTTGTAGTATGTCTAAATGATGAACTGTGCTCACATACCAAACCCTAGCCATCATATATAAAGGGGAAACTGAAAATCACAAACAAAAAAGTTTCCTAAATCCAAATGTGTTCCAGTTTTGGTGCCATATGAAGAAAAACCATCATAACCTTATACAAGAAATGTAATAACCCAAATTTTTGTCAAATAATAAGTTTAATGAAATAAGTCAAGTAAAAATAATTTTGAAGATTTTAAGACATCTTTGGGTGCAAATTATGGGTTAGGAAATAAAAAATAATAAAAAATATTTAGATGTAAAATATAATAGGCAAATAAAACCTTAATTTGATATTTAAATGAAAATGTCAAATTAAAAGAGTTGCTTAAGAAATAAAGAATAGAAAAAAAAGAAATAAAGTATATATATAATGTGTGTATGAATAATATATGTGTTAGCATAATAAATGTTAATACTACATATTAGAGGATTATTGTAACACCCCGCCTCCCAAGTCCCAACTTCCATGTCATCTGACGGTTCAACTCTCTTTGATCAAAAATCTTGGGATGTTTAGGAGATGGGCCCGTGCTACATTTTCTTCTTCTTGGACCCAATTTTATTAGGGTTCTTGTGTACATTAGTCTATGTACCAAATGACATCATGGTAAATAAAATTCTTCATTTATTCATTCGAAAATTCCGAGTACAATAATCCATTACAGTGAAAAATAAATTCAAAGCTGAAATACATGATTTAGTTTGGGCCGATGCGCCCTACATTGAAATAAATAAAACTTTCAATTGATAAATCTCCTCGCAAGTTGATTAATTCCCTGTGCTGTGAAAAGTAGGGGGGTGAGCTAAAAAGCTCAGTGAATCATTCTATCTATTTAATCCATTATTTCAATTAGACAATGCAAGCATATTAAACACTTTTAGAGATTAATTCGATCCAACCAATCTATTATTTCAGTCGTAATTTAGACCGAACGGGAATAACCTATGTTTTCCAGATCAATTGTGAAACTCAAACCCATCTCTAGTGGGATCATTCTTGAAACCCGTTCCATTCTGGTGTTAGTATTGACAGCCAGTTCCAATTCTATATGGAACATAGAAAGTCCCTCGTACCGGTACGTGGTTGAAATCTCATTTAATATGATTTTTGTGTGCAAGAATATAGTAAATAAATATTTCAACAGTAATTAAACATACCAACAGTATAACATGATAGATCAACAGAAGCACAAATTTTTGATTTCTAATGTAGAAGATCGTACGAGACGCAACTACAGAGCATACTCTCTCAAACAGGAAAAAAGACTTTCGATTTCTAATGTAGAAAATCGTACAAGACGCAACTATAGAGCGTACTCTCTTGGTCATGCAACATGATAATTGAATGACGTAAATGCAAGGAACAAGAATAAAAGCAAAGAAAATCAAGCTAACCAAACAAGCAAGCATTATCTAAGTCAAAATAATAAATTAAAAGAAAGGAAAGAAACTCACCTCGAAATCGCTTCCTAAATTATTTGTAGCACTTCGTGGCTACTACTTCGCAAACTATTTAGAATAACTCAAGCAAAGAAGAAATAGAACTAAGGTTGCCAAGAAGGAGGCAAAGAGAGAGAGCAAGAGAAATTTTTAACTCTTGTCTTTGGGATGAATGAAATGGGTGGAGTAGGGGTTTTTATATAGGACCCTTTTTCAAATAGTGTCTCTATCTTTCTAATGTGGGATTATCACTTCCTACATATGCATACTTTAACATCTCACCAAATGAGATATTTCATTCATGAATACATTTCCTTTACAGATATACTTCTCTATGTATATTACTATCATACTAAATGAAATATTATTTTCATGAGTGCATCTAACTAATACTTTATGCACATACTTTTTCTATATTAGTATCATACTAAAAATATTATTTTCTTATTCAAATAGAGAAGCGTATATTTACTCAACAATTCTATATGTCTAATATTAATTAATTTATATCCCTTTATACTTCTATGTTAATTAATTAATTTGCATATCAATAACAAATATATATATATATATATATATATATATATATATATATACGTCATTAAAAAAATGTGTTTTAAACTCAAATTTCGGTTATTACATCACTAAAATTTCAGATATTACAATTATATATATAGAAAAATTTATATAATTAAATAGAAATGTAGTATACGTGTATTTATTTAAAATAAATAAAATATTATGTAAATATTAATTTATAATTACGTAAACGATTATTTGAAAATGAAATATGAAAGAAATAAAAATATATGAAAATAAAAAATGTAGATTATTTAATTATTGGCATTAAAGATATTAAAGAAATAGAAAAGTATCTAATAAATGCAATATTAAATAATTAGAAAGGGAAAAATATTAGTAAGATCATAAAATAGAAGGGAATATGCAAGAAAACCAAGTTTTGATCAATTAGAAAGTGTATAATTGCTGAATTTCGGATAATAACAACTTAGAATAGTGATTTTGGTATTAGAAACGGCATCGAACGACCAGAAATCCATCATCCGTACGATCTGAGATCTCAAGGCCACGATCGAAACTGCACCATGCACGTGGATGCACCGGATCAGTGAAATCCAACAATTCACAAATGAGTTTCCAGATCCAAGTAACGAGATCGAACTGAAGCCGGCGCCCGGATGCACCGAATTAGAAAAATCGAACGGCCTACGTTCAATCCGCTCGATCCAACGGCTCACGGCTCAGGTGCGATCATCAATCGCGAACGTGTTGCGATCGAGGAGCATCCAACGGGCCAGATCAAAAGCGCAGTCGGAGATAACGAACGCACCACCATCGAGGATCATCCGACGGCCCGGACGAGATTCGTTGATCGTGATCAAGATCCGCACACAGCATCCGAAGATCATCCGACGGCCCAGAAAGTGGCATTTTGTTGATCGCAAACTAATTGATGCGCTCAAGGATGATCCAAGCGCCCAGATCAAGCCCGCCCCATCTGCGATTGCCGTTGCGATCGAGAACGATCCGACGACCAGTAGCAAATGCTCCAAAATAATAAACGAATAATCTAAAAAAAATTCGATTAAATACTTTAAAAATTCGAAAAAATCAGTTTCTAAATTCCCAAAAATTTCCAAAAAATTACTTGCTAATCTCCTATGCTTGGGGCGCACGAAATTTTGAAGAATTAGCAAGTTTCCCACAAGATGACACCCCAAACTTGCCATTCTATACCCTTTTGAACTCTATATAAATACCCCTCATGCTCACAATTCATCTCATCCCAAGAAACAAGAGTTGAATTGTCATCTTATTCTCTAAGCCGTCTTCTTGGCAATCCCCTCAGTTCTTGAGTGTTCTTGAGAGTTCTTGAGTGTTATTGAGAGTTCTTGAGAGTTTGGAAGTCTTGAAGCAACGAAACTCTACTGGAATTTAGAGGCGTACAGAAGAGACATTTTTAAGGTGGAAGTGACTTCTAACTTCTACTTCTTTATTTTAATTTGAATAAGTTTTGCATGTGTGATGATGTTTTGAAGATGATTGATTGAATATATGATTTAATATGCATACTTTATTTATTTGATGTGCGATGAATATGCATGTTATGCATGTTTAGAAATTAAGAATATTGATGCATGTTATACATGAATTGTGCCATGAATAAATATTTAATGATTCATGTTTTGTATATGTTGCATCG
>JAJIYU010006101.1:0-21252 GCA_030144865.1 Tinospora cordifolia | reverse complement strand
AAAACCAAAATAGAAACTTCCATTTCTTCCCTTTTGGCGCGAACTCATGGGTGTACACTAAAGGGTGCACCATACTTGGAGTTTGAATTATTTAGTGAGTTTCCTTAAGCTTAGATTTGCATATTTAACCATGATATGGTGCCCTCCAAAGTTTGATTCCATGTTGCCTTGCTCACATAACGTCCAAGATTGAAAATAGGAAGGTTTGCAATTAGCTAATGAGTGACACCCAAGCTTGAGAAGATAGAAAAGATTCTTGCTAAACTAGATTAGAAACTTGTTATGCTCACTAGATCACGTCCCAAGTAATTAGGCAAGTATTTGAGATCTAATTTGTGTACACACACAATTAGGAAGGCACAAGAGTTGTAAATGTGGGCCCACATCAAGAATAGAAAACCCTAAGGCACACTTACCTATTCAAGCTTAGTCATACCCCTTTAGATTGGAAACTTGCCCAACTTTTTGAGCTGTCGAAACCATCCCCTTTGTGCTCATGAACACCTATAAATGCCCCCTCTTGCTCAAATTTATCTCATTTTAAAGCAAAGAGTTGACACTTCCCTCTTTGCTTGTTTTTACCCTCTTCTTGGCATCTCTTTTCATTCTCTTTTCTTTCTTGTGTGAGAATTCTTATTTTAGTATTTTAGAGAGTTGTTGAAGTAGTTATGTCGGTGATTAGAAGTTTTTGAAGTTCTGAAAGTAGTAGATAAGGGGAACCTTTGCCAAATTCTACAAAGAAATTCAGATTAAGGTAGAAGAGATTTCTTGAACTCCTACTTTGCTCTTTCAAATTTCTAGCATGTTCATGCTTGTTTAATTCTAATTTTCAGTATGTCTTATTTTATTTTCAACATGTTTAATCATATTTTAATTTTAGTTTAGCATGTTTTTATTTTTTTAATCACCCATGAGAGTATGTCATGCTTAGAATCCATGTTTAGGATTTAATTCAATGTTTCAAGCATGCTATATGGTGTTTTTATGCTTTCTTGGTTGTTTAAAATTCTAAAATTTATATTTTGAATTTCTTTCATGATTATGCGATCTTAAACATAAGAAAGTGAATATAAGAACTACGTACTATCATAGTGACACATATGAGTGCCATGAGTGTTCTTAACGCATGCTTGGAGTGTGTGGTTGCGTGGCGCAACTAAGGGATACTTGGTATGTGACATTCAATGAAAAGTGACAAAAAAATGTCTTTCCACCCTAAAGAGGGGTATCTAAATTAAGAACATCAAGAGAGTAAAACTCCTTTCAATCTTAACATCAACTACAACCAAAAAGTTGTGTGAATCACTTAATACATGAAAGTGTTTGAATATGGATGTGTTATTGATTTGAATTAGTAACTTAGTTATTTAATGAATGATCCACTGGGCTACGTGCTCACCCCTTCCTTCTATTTTTTAGGGAATTGAATTTCATGAAGACTATGAATTTTTGAAAGTCTCCTTTTAGAAAGTTTATATTGTAAGGGCATAGTGCCCCAAATTTTGAATTAAAGACTTCCGCTAAATTTTACTTTTGAATTTTAGAGTTATGAACTCAATCTTTGGATTTGATTTCAAGAATGTAATCTTTTTATTTTATTTGAATGAATAAAGATTTGAAGTTTTTCTTTATTCACTTGCATTATCTTGTTGAATATTAAACTCAATGGAAGTGTATTTATGCGTATTTCAATAAGTGTTAGAATAAAAGAATTGAGATGCAAGTTGTGTACTTGTAAACGTAACATAGGACCCAACCCGCCTTGTAGTTGAGCTTAAACCTGTTTCTAGGGGATTGGGGTGTTACAATATGATGAGAAATATAACTCGTTACTTCATTATTTATTCTAGGAACTACTGCTTGAGAGACATTGGGTGAAGAACATCAATGGTCCAAGTGCACAATCATGTAAATGTGAGTAAGCTAATTGTTTGAGGTACTGATGTTAGAGAGTCATATGTAAGAGTGACAATTTATGATATGACATGATAATCTGACTCAAATATGACAAGAAGTTAATGTATTTAGATTTAGCATAAATAGGTTTGATCAAAATGGGTCAAACATGATTAGACACAACTAAATTCGAGCAATCAACAAGTTGACCTAATAAACAAAAATGACACATTTAACAAAATTATGGATAAGTTAAGACGAATTATAAATAAGTTAATTTAAAATTAATGTATATATTAATTTGTTGATAAAATAATTTTTTATTTTTAAAAATTTAATTTAATTTTATTATGTTTTATATATTTATTAATAATTTTTATGAAAAGTAATTTTAAAAATTAATTGTAAAAGGTTAAAGAGGTTATATATAAGTATACAATTATGACACGGTTATAACATTGTCGTTTACTACAAGACTCATTTGCAATGTATAATGACATGAATTGCCACCCTTAGGCATAGGGTGAAGGATCAATATATGATTTGTTGTGCATAGAGATGAAACCTACATGGCTAAGAATGCTATAGAATGCGCGAGGCAGTGGTGCTAGCGGGCATAGGGTGAAAAACATATATTTAAGCTTATAACTAAGATGTTTGAGGTGTTGGTGCTAGAAAGGCAAGGGGTGAATAGCAGATATCTAAGAGTTGTGCACAAAGGTGCAAATATAGAGGCACAAGTAGTTGAGTTGAGCATAATAAGATGTTTAAGGCGCAAGTGATCGAGAGGCACAAGGTTATGAACTACATTTGATCAAAGTTTGCACGAGAGGTGCCAATATGGAGCTACATCAAGTAAATTCTAGCTCCTTCAATGGATACATCAAAAAAATGAGATACTAGTGCTAGATATGCACAGGGTAAAGAACATAATGGTGTCACGAGAACGCGTATAGGCGCAAGCTATAGTAGATACTTTACCTAGAGCAAGAATATAGTGGATCCTCAAAGAGAAAAGTTGAATAGGAATAGTTCCAAATTCAAGTCAAAGCCACAAGAGTTGAGGTGCAATAATTAACTGGTGCATAAGGGGAAATTGATGGGTGAGAACCACTATGGAAAGTTTTGAAAGAAATGCAGCAATAGTGTCGATGGGGGTGCTAACCTTTCAACTACAGTAGTTTGTAGTGATCATGTCTGGACATGAACCATAAGTTAATTAGAGGGTTCATCAAGTTTCATCGCGACCGTAGTTCATTTGGCCCATAAAAAGGCCTACTATAAGTGACTTCGCATTTTTATATTTCCTTTTGAAGATGGGAAAAAGGTTAAATATCTATTTTAAGGAGGAACATGAATTCAACCTCTTTGGTGATATGTAATAGGTCATCTTTAGAACTTCTCCCTAGTTCAACCCAAAGGGTTGACTACTTTCATTCAAGAGGGGATGTAAGTATTCCTCATAGCTTTGGTTAGGTTATGAGGTGCCATCAAGAGGCGATCAGTGTGAAGCTCACCGAGATGCAAGGTTGTATATATGAGACCAATATGCCACACCCGATTTTTATGTTAGACATATTGAGCTATCTCAAGTCATTGTGCTAGAATGTGCTTGAGGTAGGATACACGTAGAGGACTCATCCAATAAGGGATGCGTTTTGGGGAGCCATCCACATAGATTATGCTAGTTCATAGTCTACAGTAACACTGTATATCGGTATGCTTGAGTTATCTAATAGTCCCATCAAAGCTGGTTATTCAAGGTTTTGATATGAGTGATATTAATACTTCCATTAAGTTATATGAACTTAGTTTGTCTAAATAGTTGGCTAAGGATATGAGTATTCGAGGCGTCTTATGGTACAATGGTATTCCTATGACAATAGGACCACTACATCCAAACTCTTTTCTCGTGTGGATCAAAATTGTACATTTAAGGTTTGGATTTGAGTCTTAGTCTGTAATAATTTATTTCCTTGTTTTCTTGTGATTTTTATCTGACTCATATTGATAATTTTTTAATCTGCCATATATATATCATCGTGATCCAACATCTAATCTTGTAAAAGACCAATTAATAAGGACAATGACTACAACGATATTGGCTATTACAAATAGTACACTCTATGTATGTTTATAATAATAAAAGAAAAAAAAGGGAGAAAGAAATGATGGAAGGTAAACACTTTTTCACATTGTATTTAAAAGATACTCTTTCCTTTGGAAAAAGACCCTGCATTTTCATTTTTCTATGAAGTTAAAAAAAATTAGTTAATAAGCATAGTTTTGTAATTCCTTCTATGTCCTTAATATATTTTCTAAATACATTTAAATGTAATAATTAAAGAGTAAATAAAAAAAATAATTAGAGATAAATATTCATTAGAAAAATAAACAATTTCTTTAGAAAACTCCAAAAAGAGAAGGTTAACAACCTTCAAAGGACATGGAAATTATTATATTGCCTTGAATTATGTGTTGATTGCATAATTCAAGCAACACATAATTTATGGCGTTTTAATCTAAATATCTCAAGTACTATATATATATGTATGTATGTATGTATGTATAAAGTGTTCTTCAATCAATATTTCTCAATAAAAAAGTGTGTGTGTGGGTGGGCGGATGTCTAAAGAGAGAGATAATAAAAAATAAAAAATTTAGTCTAAGTTTAGTGGAGGAAGAGACATGAAGATGTTAATACCGCTGGAAGAAGACGATGGGCTAGCTGATGAAGGGATGATTAATTTGCTTAAAAGTGGAGTTGATTTTACAATACTCCAAGTTGGTCATTTTTCAAAAATTAAAGCTGAACCACTTTGCATAAATTTATTCAGTTGGGCCCGAGGATCACAACCATCATTTTACTACTTTTTATAAGCCACTTCCAAGCCAACCAACCCTTGTCAATTGACATGCACTCTTATCTCTTCTCCTTCTCATTTAATTTCTTTAAATATATAGTTCAAACAAGTAAATCTTATTTTTCCACTGTCGATGTATTGTAATAACCCACAAGCAAACAGAAGTTTGCTTCACTCTTATTTTTGCTTTGTTGCTTTAGTCATTACAAGCATCATTCCCCACAGGACCCTCAATATTTTTGCCCCCCCCCCAAAAAAAAAAAAAAAAAGAGAAAAAAAGAAAAAAGAAAAAAGCAAAAAAAACTTGGGAAACAAAACTCAACGTCAGACAAATTTTACTTAACAAATGATAATCATATGTCCAAAGGACTCAAACAGATTTGAACTCCGTACTTAGGCTTAAGTGTGAGGACAATAATTGGCGCATGTCGATAATTCTCAGAAATTGTGAATTTGAATCTTGAAATTAGCATGGCTAATATAATCTTAGCTTCCATCATAGCAAACGCTTGGCCTACACAGTTTCTTGGGCCTGTTGAGAATGGCATGAAGTGTCTTCCTGTTGCAAATGACTTCCCAGCAAATCTCTCAGGTTTAAACTCATGAGCATCTTTCCCCCATAGTTCTTCACTATGATGAATTGCCAAAACTGGGATCCAAATTGATAGTCCTTTTGGTATGCGTAGATCACCCAATTTAATGTCCTCAAATGCCATCCTCGGAAGAAGAGACGCCGGTGGATACAGCCTTAATGACTCGTTAATAACCATGTTTAACTGTACCAAAGAAAAAAAAAACACCAAGTTCCCTCATTTCCATATTCAAATTCTATACAATCATTGACATGTTTGAAGAACGTTGCGAGCTCTTAACTTACCAAAGTAAGCTTTGAGAGATGTTCCGGCAATGGAGTTTTCTTGTTGCAGACTTGTAAAATCTCTGCTCGAACCTTATCTTGCCAAGAAGGGTTGGTAGCTAGAAGCATGATAGTCCAAGTGAGGAGAAGAGCAGTGGTTTCATGACCAGTGAAGAAGAATGTCTTGCATTCATCCATTAGTAACTGAAGATTGAAGCTAAATCCACTTGTTCTCTTCTTTTGTGTCTCGGCGAGAAGCATACCTAATAAGTCGTTTCCATAGGAACTACTTCTTCCTATTTCCACACAATCTTTTCGACTTTGGATAATCTCCATTAACAATCTTTCTACTTCCATCTTCAAAGCTTTAATCTGTCTGTTAAATTTACTAGGAAAGAACCTGCAGAGAAGGAATCATAAATTAAACACTAAAAATGTTGATAGTGATAGGCAATTAAACAAGATTTCAAGTAGTGTATAGAACAAATGATTGAAAAGGAATATGAAAAAGAGACGTCCTGCTAGAGAACCAAATCAATTAGGCAGCATAAATCTAACAACTCACCGACTACCTGGGAGGCATAAATGCCTGCTCGATTGGGCGCAAAGATGCTGTAAAGACGTTAGAAGATGGAATATACGCTTGCCCTTTTCATAACTACTATCAAATTCAGTTCGGGAGATTATATCTCCAGTTAACTGACTCATATATTCCCCAATCTCAACCTCATTTTTGCCTAATTCAACGGCTTCTTGTAAGGAATTTAGCATCTGTTCAGCACACTCCACCATGTATCCAACATGACTCTGCAGAAAAAAAAAAGAAAAAAAAAAAAAAAACAGTAACATTAAGTGAAGTAACAGAGAATTTAATCACTTAAACTCAAAACAAGAATCCTATATGTGATAGGGATATATGTACCTTAAGCTTATCGGCCATGAATGCAGGAGCAACGATATGGCGCTGATGGTACCAGTCAATACCATTTGCCATCAACAAGCCTCGTCCGATAAAATGCTTAGAATTCTGTTGTTGTAGCCATGACTTACCAGAGAGATTACTGTTCTTGGAAGAAAGAAGTTCTTTGATCATTTCAGTTTCTGTTAAACACATCCTTGGCTCACTTCCAACCCAGTATATAAATCTCTTACCTGTGATCAGTACATGAACAAGGAAACAGTTAAACAGCAAAATTAACGATATACTTCCACAAGGGTGCAGAATTAATTGATATTTAAGTAAATTTATTTATTTATTTTTTTGGAGCGATATAGAACCATATCGTTTGGACCATTCCACGTAATGTGGCAAGAGGCGGGAAACGATGTTGTGGTGGATGGAATCCATGTCATGGGAGGAAACTTTGGAGACAAGGGAAGCAACATCAATTATATTTCCAACAAGAAACTGAGGTTTAGGGCCATAAACTCCTTGCTTCTCCATCACTTTTCTAATGTATCTTGGAGTTAACCAGTAGGATGAGATGGTGACAAAAAGTATTCTGGCGAAGAAACAAAGGATGAGACCAAACAACCCTATGAACAGGGTCATGGCCATGGGAAGAAACTTGAAGGGAGAAAAATAAAACTGAGATTTTTTTTGCAAGAAAGAAAGAAAGAAAGAAAGCGAGAGACAGAGGGAAAGTGGTGAGAAGAGATATGGGTTTTTGGTTTTTTTTCCCTTTCTTTGTTTGATTTGTGTCTCTACGTGAATCCCATAGGACCATTTTATAGGATATATACACACACATTGAATAATTTCTTGGACCTTAGCAAGAAAAAAATTGTGCCGTAGAGGTGCCCTTTTCAGTGCACCGGCAAACAATATTAAAACCCTAACAAGTAGTGGTAAAACTTTGGCATCTCCAGCGCCTAAATTTCTAGATCTGTACAAACCAATCAAAGTGCTTCAGTCAATGAGTTGTTTGCTTGAGCTGGTGACCATTTTGATCATCTTAACTTGGCTTTTTTTCTTTAATTTTCTTTTCCTTCTTTCTTTCTTTTGAAAAATAAGTAAAAGTTGAAATAGCTAAAAAGATTTGCTTAAATCAAATAATTCAAGATAACACTCTATATCAATCTAAGGGAGTTGGATATTGAAGTAAATTGTACATATTTTTAATTAATTCCTAGGTAATAATATAAAATAAATAAAAAGAATACAAATCATGAAAGAAATGTTGGTATTATAAAGGGGTAATGTTAGAAAAACTCATTTATTTAATACAACTTGTTAACATGACCTTAGAGTCGTGTATTTTTTACCTGGTAATTTTATGTTTTAAAGCAATATAATTCAATAACTCTCAATATATTGTAAAATAACTTTGTCAACTATTATTTTTTGTTTCAAAGAAAATACCTATGTCACCTAATATGTTTTTTTAAAGCAATTCAAGGTGTCATTCAGGCTATTTGCACGCATGGTATCACTATATTAAATTGTTAATTAAAGGGTAAAAATCATCGAGAAAATAAATTATTAACCACTTAGGGCCTTAAATTTAGTGTGTGTGTGTATATATATATATATATTAGGTATTTATAATTCTACATTTCAAATTTATTTTTCAAATATACTTTAAAAAAATATTTAGTTGTGTAAAATTATAATATTTATAATTATCAAATAAATAAATGATATGTACTTTAAAATATTTATTTCTTCATTTAATGATGATTACATAAATTATTAAAATATAGCAATTATTTCAATATTAATCATAGTTTTAGCACTTTCACGGAGGGGGTGAGAGAACAA
This sequence comes from Tinospora cordifolia, assembly GCA_030144865.1. NCBI lineage: Eukaryota > Viridiplantae > Streptophyta > Magnoliopsida > Ranunculales > Menispermaceae > Tinospora > Tinospora cordifolia. The sequence goes on along the minus strand of JAJIYU010006101.1, from coordinate 12,875 downwards.
AGCGTGGCATGAAAGGGCGTGGGAGAGGAATGCGTACTCAACAATTTGCCGTCGGTCCGTTTACTCGGGAATGCAAACCACTGCATCTTTTCAATTAATCACCCAACAACATACTTAATGCACAGAAAAGATCCTAGTCAAATTATAGAAAAATAATGCAGCCTTTTATAATAAAATACATCTTAATTCATTAATATTTAAACTTTGAACGAAAACATAATTCACACAAAATACTCAAGCTTTCAGCGCACAGAGAAATGTAGAAGAGGAAGCATTTTTATCGGAAATGGGACTAACAAGTTTGTGTTAATGAGATAGGAGGCGAAGGCAGAGAAATGGAGTGATGAACATAAAGGGGAACTAATTCTCGTCAAATATACGGCTAATATATGCATCTTCCCTGCTGCATTTAGCATTATCTTTGCCCCTTTATGGAATTGGCTATAGCCTATGGAAATGCACTTCTTTACCCGAACTTGGTGTATGATATTATAAACTACTCTTTAAGTATGGGAAACAGGCGCACCCAAAAATCCCTTGGTTTTGTCTAGACTAGCATTTGACCAAAATGTAAAGGGAAGAAGAGCATGAGCTAACATAGGTGACCTCGTTGCTCGTGGCCATCTCCAATCCAACGCCATTTTGGCACTGGGGGAGGGGCTTTATGACACAACACTCTTTACTAGTGTCAACATGGTGCCGATGTCTTTTTTTTTTAATTTTAATTTTTGTTTTTAGCTTTCTTTTTTTACTTTTATTTTCAGTTACAATTTTTTTATTAAAAACTTATTTGTAAAATTTATAGTTTTTTTAAATTAAAAACTTAATTATTTAAAAGTTTTAGTTATGCTATTTATTTTTATATTATTTTATATTGTTTATTTTTACTATTTTATACTTTTTTTAAAATAAACATGTTTTAAAGTATTTATTTATTTTTTCTAAAGTTGGTATTTTTCTTATATTTTATATATATATATATATATATATATATATATTAATACTATAAAATTGACATTAACTATGAAATTAAATTAATTAATTTATAATTAATTAATTTTAATTAACTATTATATAATAAAATAATTATTTAAAATTTGTAGAATATTATTTATTATTTATATATTAATTGATAATAAGACATAATATTGAATAAATACATGGAATATAATTTATATATAAAAATATAGTTTTAAAAAAATAATAAAAAAGAAGTAAAAAAGAATATTCCGTAAATATTTCTTTTGAAGTAGAACACATAGTAATAAATTGGAGAAGAAATTACTACTTGATGTTGAAGTAAATTCAAAATAGAGTAAAAAATGAAGTTAAAAGTTGGAGATAGCCTAGGATAAGTGTGTCAAAATGCAATCTCATGATCAACCAAAAAAGGTGTAATTGTTAGGCTCGTTTTAGGTAATAATTACCAATCTTCCAAATGTAGTTTTTAAAAGGCATAAATAAAAAGTAATCATTAATGGAGAAGCAAAAGATGAACACCAAGATTGGTAATGTGGGTTGGAAAGGTGACCTAGGTCTACGGTGTTACGTTTAAATGAAAATGCTCCATTATCAATACAATAGTTACAATCAACTTTAAATTGACACCAACTTTCATACCAGAAATGCAACAAAATACCATATGAGGTATCAATGCAAAAACTTATTTTCATTGATGACGTTGATTTCAACGTCTTCAATGCATACAATTAATGAACATCATAGATCACAAGTGCTCTCAAGTATTTCACAAAGGGATAAAGCCCTCAAAAACAATTTTTACTTAAATAAAAACTGTTAGTTCGAGAGTCACATTAGTGGCCAAGAAGTAGTGATGGATAACATATATAATTAGGTGCAATTGCAAATACATAAAAAGTGCATAAAAAAAAAGGAAACACGAGAGTTTGGTTATGCAATTCAACTAATGCCTACGTTTGTGAGGCCTCACCCAAATAAATAATTTCAATATAAACAAATTGTACAACTATTACATTATACCCTAAAAAAACTTACAAACTTAGGGTCAAAATGACAATTTTGTCACTTAGGGATAAAGTGATTAATTTACAGTTAAATGTAAAGCCTCATTGTGTAAAGCAGTGAACGATTTAAGTACAAAAAACTATTTTGGCCAACCGGGGGTGAAACAATAATTTTGTCACTCGAGGACAAAACTCTTATTTCACCTGAAATAAAACATCTATGCTATTATAAAAGTAATATGAGAATAATTTATAAAATATAGAATGAAATAAAATACGTAAAAAAAAATATTATAGAAAATAACAAGATTTAAATTAATAAAAGTGCATGTAAATTAAAAAATATGCTCGTATGGACATATAAGGCATAGTTACAAATTACCCATAGAATATTGAGAAATAAATACATTAAAAATTATTAAATGTTTTTTTTTTATAAATAACAAGCTAAATGAGTACCCAAATGATAAATAAAATAAAATAAAATAAAATGATTTAAATTAAGGCCAAGATAAGACTTTAAGGTATTAGTAATGGGCTCGGTAGCTAAATTGATTATATTCTAACAAGTGTATATTGTATGGGCCTGCGAGCAGATTAATGAACAACATGAAAGCACAAGAAAATCTTTAAGTGTTGCCACGATAGTTAATGTTTGATTTTAAAATTCAAACCAAATTAATAAGGAGAACCAATCAAGATACTTACCAAACTGTACACTTTCCAAAAACCCCTCACTTTCTCCTGACATTCCTGAAACCAAAACCTCTCTTGATCCCTTTCCCTTCTTGTTTGTCTTCTCCAAACCTCTCCCATTCCACACCCAAGGAAACCCCATGAGAAAGGAGACGTCATAGATTAAAGCATGACGTCTTAAAGCATGAGAGAGAGAGAGAGAGAGGGAAAGTAAGATCAAATCACAAAGCTTCAATTTCCACTTCTTTCATCTTCTTCTTTTCCCCTTAATGTTTTGGTTGGTTGTCCGTTGAAGGAGTTCCTTGCATTCTTCCATCTACATGGCCTAGAGAAGGAAAGCACCCACTTACTACAAAAAATTGAACAACATGGAAATGGAACACTAGGGTATATAATCTCTTAACCTAAAATTTGTTCTATGATTCGAATAGGGTAACCCCATACACGAATCACGATTTTTTTTGTTGCCTTTATTTTTATTTATGAATGAATAAGTGTGAAGGAAATTAGAAACCTAACATCTTTGATTTGTATTACATGAAACGTTAAAAAAAAATCCATATTATGAGTCATGGATTATGTCGAGGCCCCTTCCCTAGGGTAAAGCGTGAGTTGATCGACATAGTCTCCTAACTAACTCACTCGCAAGTCGAGCTTGCCAAAACATTGTAAAGCCTCTTTCTTATCCATATACAATAATATTAGAGTAATAACAAAAAATACGGAAGTAGCTAACACTTAATTACAGAAGAATTTTTTTAGTTAAACAAAAAGTATTTATGTACAGTCTTTTCTATGTACTAGCAGCGTGTAACACCCCGATTTTCGACTGGACCTCCGTTCACGTGTTGTGTCACACGTGGATCGTTATCCGATGAAAATCGAGATGCTACTAAAATTATCTTCTGTCAAAAAGATCTTTTCTTTAAAATACAGTTCATCATTCTTTAATTCTCAAGTTCAAGTCCATAAAGATATCATATACAGTATAAAAAAGCATAGTAAGTCTTTCAAATAAATCTTAAGTAAAGTAGCGGAAACACTTTTTGAACTATTTAATTAAACCAATTTGTTACAAGAGAAAAGCCATAGTAAAATAAAACATTTGAAATTTAACTAATGAAAGCATGTTACAATAATCCAGAAAAATGTATAAAACAAGACTCTTGAGTCACCTATCTCTGACGGCCTCCCTATGAGGTGTCCAAACAAAGTGCGGGTCTTCCGACGTGATCAATAGATCCTACGTCCAAGTGTACCTGAAAAATATAATGGGTGAGCTCAAAAGCCCAGTGGATCATTCCTACATATCACAGGCATTATACAGACCCAATCCAAAACATTACAAACACTTTCAAACATTAGGCGTTTCACACATTTATTTGGTTTTAGGTTGTAGTTAAGACCGGAAGAGGGTTGAGATGCCTTTCGGTATTCCCTGTGATCCAATTCAATCATAATCATAGAGGCCTCAGGTGGTACCATCTAAAATCAATCATGTCACAGTATCACAGTCCGAGAGAGATACTAACCACGGAGTCGTGTCATCTCCCAAAGACTTCGAGCTGACATAAGCAGCTCCAGGGTGGGAATACCTACGATCTGCCTTTTGGCTCGACAATCGCACCAGTACGTAGATTCTTAATAAACCTTCATCTTCTTTTAGTTTAATCAAGTCAATTCAATTACACCAAGGCATCATTCATATCATGGCAAAGCAGATGTACTAATGCTAGTTGCTAGACATTAACAGAGTGCGATAATTAATCAGACGATAAGATCTAAAAGCACCATTTCACATACAAGCATGCCAAGATTTAAAAACCAATCATCACACATCATTCAACAACGCCAACCATTTAAATAAATCATTTTCAGAACATTAACAACCTATAATCTATTCAAACAAATATCTTGAATTTTAAATCCGCATAATACATGTGAGAGAGAAAATCATGCCCACCTGATCTTGAGCGATGTCCTAGCCCTTTCGTCGCTAGAGATCGTCCCAGAACCTTTTTATCCTTCTCCTTTGTTTAGGGGCCGTGAACACACCAGCACTGCAAGTCTTCTTCTTTCTTCTCGTTCCTTACACGATCAAATGCAGCAACACAGTTGTTGCTTCTTCTTCTCGCCCAATCACCGAAACACAGCTGCCACCGCACATCTCCTCCTCGTTCGGCTGCAATGGCAGCAGCAGCGGCAAGGGTAGCAGCAGCATGTTCTTCCTCTCGTTCTTTCTTCGGTCCATGGTGACAGCAGCAGTGGCATCACCTTCTTTCCTTCGTTTCACGGACCCCAGCCAGCAACAGTTTCAGTTGCAACGGCTACAACAACAGAGTGGTGCTGCCCTGTTCTTCATTCTTCTTCTCCTTTGTCACGCACCCTCAATGAACCAAACACACCTGCAGCCTCAGTTCTTCATCATCTTCGTCTGATTCCTTCCTCAATCGAGCAACAGCCCAGCCTCTGTCTTCTAACAACCATGCTCTGTTCGGCTCCCCTGCCGTTTCCCCTGCTTTCAGTTTCTGCAACCGTCTCCTTCTTCACCCATTACAGCACCCACATAAGCAGCAGCAACCGTGATTCTTCTTCTTCATTCTGAAATTGCAGTTGTGGTTCTTCTTCTTCATTTCTTCGGTTTCTGCACTTGAGCAGCAGCAACGTGCTGCAACTAGCAGCAGTCAAGTTTCCCAAGCCATTTCTCTGTTCCCCGGTAAGGACAGCAACAGAAACGCTGCAGCTTTGGTCTTCCTTCATCATCCATGACATGAGCTGCAGCAGCTAGGTCCTTCTCCTTCGAAACAGAGTGTCGCCATCTGCTGTGATTCGTCCGGCCAGCTCTGTTTTTTCCTTCTTTACCCATACTGCGCAGCAGCCACATGAGCAGGAACATACACACACGGCTCCATTTATAGAAACAACTTGTTCTCGACTTCTGCTCACCTATGGAACGCCCAACTGAGTTCTTCTTTCATTTCGGCAGTAGCAATGGCGCTCCATCAAATCACTCGTCCTCTTTTATAGCCAACCGCCAAAATCGAAGACGCTCGATTGTTCCCGCACTATGTTCACCGCCCTGTTCCGGCGTCTTCGATACGCCATGAGTTACCGCCCCTTATCACCTCTTGTTGCACGCACACACACCACTGCTTATACTTACATTTCATTTTATTTTGTTTAATTTGTTATCATTATTTCGTTTTTTTTTTTTTTTTTTCATTCTCACCATCTTTATTTTGTGTATATTATGTATGCTCATGTATATATTAATCTCTTAGATTTTAACTCAAAATTTATTTATTTTTATTTTTTTCTACAACTCAATTAATTTAGCAAACTTTATTATAACCTTATTAATAATAATATCAATACCCAATCATTTAAATAATTTTCATTTAAATAAAACTTTATTATTATCATCATTTCTTCTTTCTCTATATATCTATATATATAAATATATGTGTGTGTTACCATCTAATTTAACATATGACCTTAAAATTACCATGATATCTATTTTCTGTATTTATTTAATTATTTCAATTAGTTCTAACTAATATTAATTTTTTTATTTATTATTTTATTCCATTTTATTATTATATATATTTCTTTTCCGATCAATTAATAAATTTTATTTTTACATCACTCGCTCCTTCGCGCGAGCGCGGTCGAGCGATTAACTCATTTACTATTATTTGCTGACGACGTGGCACGATCGCGACATTACGGGGTGTTACACAGCAGAAATGTCTAAAGCAAAGATATCTACAATGTTACTTTCTCACTTCCTATACATCATACTAATATTCAAAACAGTAAACGATATAGAGAACCTACCAAAATAAAATAGGTGTACTCTACACAATGATCACTTTCTTCCCTTTATTCGTAGCAGAAGAGTTTGAAATGTTAGAGTAGTGAGCCAATTTGTCCACAATGGCTTAGTAAGAAATATAACATAATCTATAACTTAGAATATAAATTTTGTAAAACAATGTCATGCATGCATGCACAATAATAATATGAAAATGAATGCAATAGTTAATGAATGCTAAATCCATAATGTAATAGTGCACCTTCTATTTTGAAAAAAGTTTTAATGTTGAAACCATATGTCGAAGCTCTCAATAACCTACAAAGTAATAATAAATCCACTCGAGCGGGTGTACTCAACGGTTAAGCATATTTGCATATAATATCATAGGGATCTGCCATCTCATACCTTATGTATGACAGCCTCAGATCCTCTATAGGGGAGCCGACTAATAGATCTACCCAGAATGTACCCTCAAGTACGACAATCACTCGTCTTCAATGCTCTACCCCATCTAATATCCTAACCCACACCCAGACCTCAAGATTCGCTATACATTTTCATATTTTAAAACTCATTTAAAGATTGCAAATGCATTTCAATATGTAATACATTTCATTTATATATAGAATAATAAGTTAAGTGATAAATTATAAAATATTACTCATAAGGACGCTTAGCTCATGGTGCTCTTCTAGTGACCGGACGCATCCCGCTGATGCTTGATCTTGCGTGATCAATGTGATTTCCTAATATCTTCATGAAACTTAACTCAAATCTAACTTTATGGCCTTTGGTCAATCAAAGGATTGACTCGGTCAATTGTGATCTATTTATGGATTTGATCCACTTTGGTCACTACAATCAACTCTAACTAAACCCAACACTTGTTGACCTGTCTAATCGACAGGGTTAACAAGGTCAATTTGTGCAATTAAGGCTATAATATTAATCCAAAATACTAAAAATTTGTATTTTCAACATGTGTCTCACTTTTGGTACACAATAACCAGTCATTTTCATAAATTTAGTGGTTCAATACAGTAATAAAAAAATTAATTATTTCCTATGTTACAGATTTTTTTCCAATAAGTATTTCATAATGCTATATAATAGTATACAATATTTTTTTTTCTTATTATTTAACATTATTTTACCCTATATACTTTTTTTTATATTTATTAATTAATCCTTCAATTGCATAAATGCGAATTTAATATATCAAGTGACCTCCAAAAATTTTAATTTCAATGTCATTGAGTTCAGAATTTTATTCTGGATATTTCAGTACTCGCCAATTAAAATTTTAAAGTTAATGGATATACTCCCTATGTGTCGACTTCCAACTATCATATAAATTTCTAAGGTCTACAAGGGTGCAAATAGTTTACATATTTATGTTCTAGTCGTTAATCTGAACATAATGATATATATATATATATATATTGTATAGTTTCATTCCTAAGAAAAACACACCCTAATTTTAGATTGTACAATAAACTAATACCTTTATAGAAAACTACACTGTAAAAATTGTAATTCACAATTTCTATAATAACTCTGAATTGAAAAGAGGTAAAACTAAATTATCTAAAGTGTCAGATCCTCGAAAGTGTGCAACTTTTCTTTTCCTCTTTTCTTTCCTTTTCTCATTTTTTCATTTTTTTCTCTTTTTCTTCTTCTTTTCCTTCTTTTCTCGTCTCTTTTTTTGTTTCTCTTTCTCAGTTGAACAATTTTTGAAGGGAGGATTTGAGAATGAAACGAGAGCAAGAGGAGTATTTATAACACTTGGTTTGGGGTGGGTCCCATGCATCCAACTAAGTCAATAAAAATGTTTCATTTTATCTCCTACCTCACCAATATTACCTCTTATTTTTTCTTTTATATATATTTATATATTTTTTTTATTTTCCAGTTATCCAACCATCATCTCATTTATCTCTTTCATTAATTCTCTTTTTTTGTTTTAAACTAAATAATTATTGTCATTATTTATTTATTTTATTTTTCATTTAATACCCACATTAATTAATACCATTGCTGAAAAACACGTATTACCATTTAATACACACATATTTTCCTAAAATCATGTATTTTTCATTTATAATTCATTAATTCAAACATGAAAATACATGTCAAACCCATCGACTCAATGTCCAAAAATACGAATCGTTACAGTCTCCCCTTCTTAGAACAAATTTCATCCTTAAAATTTACTAAGGTAACAAATAAATCAAGAAGCAACTCCCATAATCTGAAGGAAGTGACCTGCCACATAGTCCTCTCGCTCCCAGGTGTCCTACTTGACACCATGAAACTGTCAATGCACACGTACCATTGGCTCTCCATGTTGCACAGTTTCTTCACGGCTCGATTAATGATAGCTACTAGAGCCTTATCATAGGTACAATTCTCTCGCAAATCAACATGTCTCCAGTCTAACACGTGCGAAGGGTCGAGGTAGTACTTTCTCAACATTGACACATGAAATACGTTGTGTACTCTCACTAACTAAGGTGGTAATGCCAATCGGTAAGCAACATGACCTATCCTCTCGAGAATCTCTAAAGGTCCAATATATCTCTGAGCAAGTTTTCCTAAAATACCAAAATGAGGCTGCCCCTTTCGAGGAGAAATTCGAAGTAATGCATAATCACCAATGTCAAACTCAAGGATCTTCCTCCAGTTATCTACATAACTCTTTTGTCGATCTTGAGCTGCCTTTATGTTTTATGAATCTGTTGGATTTTCTCATTTTGCTATTGTACAAAAATAGGGCCCAAAACTGCTATATCAACAACCACGGCCCAACAGGCTGACGATCGGCAAGGTCAACCATATAATGCCTTAAGTGGTGCCATGTCGATACTCGCCTGGCAGTTGTTATTATATGCAAACTCACACAATGCCAAATGATCATCCCAACTACCACCAAAATCAAGGACACATACATGGAGCATATCCTCCAAAATCTGGATCACGCTCTTAGACTGACCATCAATTTGTGGATGGAAGGTTGTGCTCAAGTTTACTTTAGCCCCCAATTGACTCTATAAGCTCTACTAAAAATCGGATGTAAACCGAGCATCTCTATCAGACACAATAGACAGTAGGAACCCATGTAATCTTACGATCTCACGGATGTATAATCGATTCAGCCTCTCAACTGAATCTCTGGTATGGATAAGGAGAAAATGAGCATACTTAGTTAATTTGCCCACAATGACCCCAATAGCATCGTGTCTCCGCTAAGTTCAGGGTAATGCCATTTCAAAGTTCATGGTAATGTGCTCCCATTTTCATTCAAGAATAGCCAAGGGCTGTAGTAAACCATCGGGTCTCTGGTGCTCCGCGTTAACCTGCTGGCACATGTCACATCTGTACACGAAGGCTACAATATCCTGCTTCATCTTTGGCCACCAATAAGCATGTCAAGAATCATGATACATCTTATTGGTACCTGGATGAACGGTATACCTCGAATGGTGCAGCTCTACTAACACTACCTATCTTAGGCGAGGGTCATTTGGTATCTACAATCATCCCCTAAACCTCAGTGCACCATCATTATCAATTGACCACTCCACACGAGAAGTATCGCCTGCCCACTCCCGATACATCACATAATCAATGTCATGAGGCTGCATCTCTATGATCTCAGCAAGCAGCATCGGCTGGGCTCTCATTTGTGCACTAATTCTGGTATGAGTCGAAGTCTCATGGATAGTCATTACTATCACAAAATCAATCATCCTCCACTTTTGAGACATATGTCTAACCACACAAGCAGTCTCGACCCATACTCTATTTAATGCATCAGCCACTACATTTGCTTTCCCAAGATGACACCCAATGGTAAAGTCATAATCCTTAAGTAGCTCTATCTATCTCCTTTGCCTCATGCTCAAATCTCTTTGAGAAAACAAATACTTGAGGCTCTTGTGATCAAAATAAAGCATAAAATGCTCACCATACAGATAGCGTCGCCAAATCATGCGTGCAAACACCATTGTTGCCAGCCCTAAATCATGGACAGGGTACTTTCTCTCATGTACCTTCAACTGTTGTGAAACATAAGAAATCACCCAGTTTCCCTGCATCAACACACACCCAAGGCCTGTCCTACATACATCTATATAAATCACCAACTCATGACCTGGTGTAGGTAGCACAAGTACTGGCATAGATGTCAAATGACACTTTAGCTCAAGAAAGGTTTCCTCACACTTATCTATCCGTACAAAGGACACGTCCTTCTAGGTAAGTTTCATCATATGTGTAGCAATCCTTGAGAAAGTCTGCACTAATCTACGATAATAGCCTGCCAAACTAAGAAAACTAAGAATCTCTGTCACTATGGTTGGTTTCAGCCAACTAATAATAGTCTTGACCTTCGACGAATCAACAAGAAACACCATTGGCTCCTACCACATGGCCTAAAATTTAAACCTTTGTCAGTCAAAACTCGCACTTGCTAAACTTACCATACAAGTAGTGATATCAAAGAGTCCGCAATGCGATCCGCAAATGCTTGGTGTGTTCCTCCCTCATTTTCAAGTAAATGAGAATGTCATCAATAAAGATAATGACGAATGAGTCGAGACACAGATGAAATACTTTTTGCATTAGGACCATGAACATTGTACGAGCATTTGTAACGCCAAACAACAAAACTAGGAACTCATAGTGCCCATAACGAGTCTAAAAGGTCGCCTTCGATACATCTTCTTCCCTAAGCTGATGGTACACGAATCTTAGATCTATCTTTGAAAACATAGTGGCACCTTAAGCTGGTCAAATAAGTCATCGATGCGCGGAAGAGGATACTTGTTTTTACTATCACCTTGTTCAACTGTCGATAGTCGATACACAAATAGAAGCTCCCATCTTTCTTCCTTACAAAATAGCACTAGAGCACCCCTAGGTGACACACTAGGGGTAATAAAACCCTTACTCATCAATTCTTCTAACTAGATTTTCAATTCCTACAATTCCTTAGGTGTTATTCAATAAGGAGAGATCGAAATGGATTGTGTCCCTAGAATAACCTCAATAATGAAATTGATTTCCCGCTTAGGGGGCAAGCTGGATAAATCCTTAAGGAACACATTAGAAAAATCTCTGACAGTAGGAATCTCATCCATAATCTCCTGTGAAGGTCCCTCATTTATGGTGGTTAGACCGGCTAGAGTATGAATTCATTTTGAATCGCCATTTTGCCTTAGGTTCTTGATTTATTAGAAACACTACCCTAATGTAACACCCCAACCCCGTATCTTTAAGCATTGGACATGACCACTATTCTCTTGACAGTGGACTTAACCAACTGACAGGTTGGGCCGGTGTTACTTTACAAGTGACACACACTTGTTTTTCTTTTTTTCAATATTTCGTGCCTTTGTGTAAAATTCAAGAATATAAAATTTTCACTTTAATAAAATCAAGCCAATTTAAAAGAGATAAAGAAATTCAAACCATTTTATTCATAATAAAAAATTGAAAGTACTAAACTTCTCAAAGAAAAACTAATTATTACAGTAGAAAACTTTAAAAATACTTTTTAGTAGAAAAAACATAAAAACTTTGGGCAACATGCCTTAAAAATTCTAAAAAATAATAAGGTAGAAACTTTCTAAGGACTATCCATGTTCAACTGCTTCATAGGTTTCACGTTCCTGATAATAAGAAAGGAAGGAGAGAGCACATAGCCCAGTGAGCACATATTCAAACACATAACACAATCATAATTCAAACACTTGCAATCATTAGGCGTTTCAAACAATAATTTGTTCAAGTCAAGTCTCAAACCAAAAGGGTCTTTAATCCCTTGATGCTCTTAACTAAGTAAACATGGCCCACTCGGCATCAACCCGTTAGTGGCATGTGTAGGCATCAACCCGTTACACGTGGTGACTCACAAGGTCATGTGGTACACGACCCTCAAGTACTTAGGTCTGAAAATCATATGACCTAACGCATATGAAAAAAAACATCCATAGTGTCGCCTTGACCACTATGATGGTACGTGGTTATTATCTCCATCGTCTCAGCTTAATTCTCATATCATGATCTCATAAAATCAATTTCAAAATATGAAATCAACTAAAATTTAGAATATACAAAATCAATTCATGAAAAACTCATAAGACATGCATCATACTTTAATTTAAAAGCCTAAGCATAATACTAACATGGCATGGATGATATAGTTGCTTAAACATGAATCAAAACTGAAAAACTGAAATGAACTCTTAGAATTTTGAAACTGAAATTGAAAACCTTTGATTTCAGTGAAAAACACACAAACAATGAGTATGCCATAAATTTAAATAAGAACAGAAGGGTGTTCTAGAAATCACTTCCACCTTGTGACGCTTTCT